>JBBPOB010000860.1:0-12522 GCA_038091275.1 Tylopilus subfusipes | reverse complement strand
ATCCAACTTCTCCTTCTGGTCAACGCCAGATATTTCTTAGACATGGTGCGCTGCTTCTCTTCCACCGTTAGTTTCACCTTACCCTTTTTGCAGAGGCCATCCGCGTACTAGGTACACCGTACCAACAAGACACGGAGGCGCCATCAGATCAAGTGTGACATCATCCTGTTCTTCATTTGCCTTCCTGCGTGTCGAATCAGTTAATGGCATATCTACTGTGTAATTCTCCGCATCTCCATCTACTTGTACATGATTCATGACTCGTGATCACCATCAAATGGGGTGTGTGGCCGCATTTGCTCCGACGCCAATTCCCCGCCCCAAGCCTTCTCCTGGTGAACGTACCGAACCTCAGACTGGCTGTATGAGCTTACCGCGATGCTGTCCCTGTGTTCTTGATTTGCCAGAGTTGGGACAGGCGTTTCAGACTGGAGAAGTGACGAGGCAATGGAGAGCCTTGTGGCAGGTTGCCCCTGCTTTTTGTGTAAGTAGTCCCGAATCGTTGTTGATACGAGCTGGGTGGCCCCCTCGATGAGTGAATTGTGTCGGCACAACAGAAGACGTACTCTGTGGTCTTCCTGACTTGAGCCAGAGTAGCACGCTGCCACGGCAATGGGGCAACATGGTGCGTTCTGTCGACTTGGCTTGAGTTACTATCAAAGCATCACAACCTGTCTCGTGCTCACCTCCAGCCAAATTGGAAACGCTGAACGACAAAGCGAATGAGCCTCCAATGGGACACCTGCATTGGAGCGGACAATCACTGACCTCCGCCACGAACCGCGAATTCACCCTCGACCCCCATCTGCTTCGCGGTCTTGCCCATTGCATTCATGCCTTTCTCGACGTAGTAGCTCGAGTGGCTCGTACGCTTGACGACTGAGATCATGCTTTCTAAACATGCCCAGCTATCCAGGTTGACATCACCTTCCCCGGAAGGATGGCCCAAGTCTCCTGCAGTGCACGCAAAGAGCGTGTGCCCAGCAACGGTCTGTATTGAGATGACCATGCCTTTGCCCTTGACATGCCGAGAACTCCCGCGGAAGCGTTTGCGGAGGGAGAGGCCAAGGGTGACCGCGTCGCTCGCTGAAAAGGATGAAAAACGGTAGTTGCTCTCTTCCTTGAGCGTTAGATTAGCGATGTCGGCGTCAGAAGGGATCATTGCGTGTATAGAGGAGAACATTGGGCGCTAGGCTGCGGAGTAAGAGAGGCAAAGACCCGACTTGTAACAGCCGTTCGAATCAACGACTCCACGAGTGAATGAACGAGGCGAATCATCACATCGACACGCGTCCCCAGCGATAACAAAAGACACGGACACGTCTCCCGTGCGAGCCTCGTCTCGACTCGAACACTGGCGATATCGATCAATCCCAAGTACTGGCAGTACATATCTGTATTTCTACTACAACCATAGGCTCACCAATATGTCACATGACCAAACTCAAGGCATCACGTGCTCGTTATATGGAGGGATGGGTCTGTACTGTTCGGTTGATGGAGTTCCTTCATGATATAGGCGGTGACCCTCTCAAACCCTCTCTCTTCGAGCTCGTCGCCCAAGAGCAGCTCAGAGACCTCATACAACCAGCACTCAAGTATGTTTTGGCAGTAAGCACATCTCTCCTGTCACGCACTTGGCCATCCGTCTCACTCCCGTCATTCAGGTCTTTGCACAACGATATCCGCGCTATCTCATCAAAATCGTCAATCGCCACGAGGAATTCTATGCCATAATCATATTTTTTGTCGAGCGACATTACCTCCGCAAGCACAGTAAGTCTTCTAGTCTTTCGTCAGAACACTCCTCACCCATCCCAGACGCCTCCTTTGCCGAGAACTTTTATGGCCTGAAGAGACGCAGGCACCCTTGGATACACACAGACAGAGCAACTGCCGCAGTTCGCGGCGCACCAGCCGCAGAAAAGCTCAGAGACCGAGAAATATGGCAGTCACTATTCTTCTTGGTTTGCCCACTCATGCCGTGTGATACTATGTTTGTTGACTTCATCCAGGTCGCCATCCCGTATCTCAGAGCCAAGTCCCATGATTATCATGAACAACTGGGAGGCATTTCATCGGACATATTAGAGGATACTGCCGACGGTCGTCGCACACGAGCACTTACCGATGACGTGAGCATCATCATTTTTGTCGCAAGAATGGCACATGGACACATTACAGTCTCTGGCAGGGCGCTGTCGTCGAGCATACAAAAGGATATTCCCATGGGTGAACACTTCCTTCGAGCTGTGGTTGCTTGCCTGTAATGCGGCGTATCTCTTTGAGCGCACTCCGTTCTACCGTCCATGGTTAGCGTGGGTTGGCGTTGATTTACGTCGCTTGAATGCGGACGACTTTGTGAGTGGGACATCCGCAACCCAGCCTACCCTTATTCAAACGCCAATTTTTCTGCTGGCAGCTTGTGACCAGTCATGTACAGGGTGCTACTCCTCACACCAGGCGGGGGATCATGAAACAACTCTACCAAGTTTTGATGAGTACTCCGCGACTGATACTTGACTCTTTGAGGCTTCTCTTGCCTACGGCCATCTTCTTCATCAAGTTTTTAGAGTGGTGGTACTCTCCAGGGTCGCCAGCACGTTCCTTGTCAATGTCTCCCCTCGGTCCGGTCGTCCCACCTCCGCGGATGCTCTCACCCCACACTCACGGAATACCTGTGGATGGCACGAAGTTTGGGCATTGTCCGTTATGTCAAAATACCATAAACAATGCGACTGCTTTGCCATCTGGTTACGTCTTTTGCTACCGTTGTGCATATGACCATGTCGAGCAACATGGCAGATGCCCGGTGACGTTATTACCTGCGAAGGTCTGGCAGATGAGGAAAGTGCTGGTTTGAGCGTTAGCCCAGATGTTTCACGGGTTCCCGGCCGTTGCAATCTACAATTTGATTTGACATGACGGGAATGACAGCTATATAGTGCACGTTGAACGTTATCGATGTCCACGTTGCTTGATTGATTGTACTTGCCTGGGATTACGAACGTCAGGTGGGAGTACGAGGCATGGTTGTAACAGTCTCGCGGTGATCTGCGATGACCATAGACGACGCACGTGCATGAATGACTCTATCACTGTTATGTCTCCAAAGTGCATTTCATTTTTCTCGTTATTTCTTTTGGAAGTAACCAGCATGGTTTGAACGGTCCACCTTTATATCGCTTCCCCGTGATATGAAGGTCAGCCCCTCCTCCAGATCATGGACGACCGTGGCGTTGAACATTGACCCGTTTCTCGTTAGTTTGGAAAGCAGATCCAGTCAGAACAGGTCCCAGGATGGTCTGCGTATTATCTCGACTACAAGTTCCTCAAGAAGATCATCTCTTCACTGGCAGCCAATCGACCTGCCTCGGAGGCTGCTGCTTTGGCATTGGGCGTCCGGCCTGCGGATCTCTTGAACCCGGCAGGAAGCACAGCGATCGCAACACCTTCCACAGCCGACACCCCAACTGCTATCTCTCCCGATGATCCGGACCAGTTACCCATCCTCTCTTCGCTCGGGCAGGACAGCGACCGAGGGCCTGACTTCCATGCTCACAAGGCTGCCTTTTTCTTCAAGCTGGAGCGGGAGCTGGAAAAGGCACGTGAACTCAGTTTCGATCGCTGACTGCGCAGATCCTGATGAGCCTGGGTGTCGGTCCAGATCAATACTTTCTACTTGCAAAAGGAGGCAGAACTAAAACTGCGGCTCGAAACTCTCCTGTCCAAGCGTCGTGCTGCAGCCTTGAGGGGTCTCCCGGATGCCACAGATGGTTCAGCCATGAATCACGTCGAGTGGATTGCCGTCGAAGAGGGCTTCCGTCTGCTCGAAAGGGATCTCGGCAAACTGCAGGTAATATCCGTGACTCTCTCTGTACCGAATAGCCACCCACGTTATGCACGCAGCATTTTGTGGAGATCAATGCGACGGGCTTCCGCAAAATCCTGAAAAAGTGGGACAAACGCTCACGGTCTACGACCAAGGAACTTTATCTCGCTCGCCAGGTCGAGGTTCAGCCGGTGTTTAACAGACAGGTGATTTACATACTTTTTCTGCTTGCCGTTTCTTACGCATGAAAAGCTCATTGCAGATTTCTCGGATATCGTGGCTGCAAGCCTGCTAGACCTCACCGATCTCTCCACTGGCCTCAAACTCGAGGGGGCTACTGCTCAAGATGTCCTAGACCTCCAGCTTATCATCGAGCGGAACACGTACTCAGGCCCATTGCGCGAGTTTGAACTCGATCTACGAAAGGCAGTGGAGAACTCTGACAAGGCGACCATCAAAGATCTAGTACGACACTCTGATATTCTCGGGCATCAGGACGGGGGAAAAGCCCACGTCACTCGGGTGCTCTGGAAAGTCATTGTTGACGCACCTTCAGAGCTTGGAGACCTCATCCTCACCAGCGTCGAGGCACCTTTTGATTTTGGATTCATCGACGACATCAATGGGCGGACATGTCTTCACGAGGCTGCTGGCGCTGGCTCTATGCGTCTTGTAAACATGTGTCTGGAACAAGGGTCACAGAAGGAAAAGTTGGATGTCTACGGACGCTCAGCGTTGCATTACGCGGCTATGCATGGCCACGCGGCTGTCTGCAGGCGACTATTGGAAGCTGGCGTCCCGCCGCACGTACTCGACGTGGACAATTGCAGCCCTGTGGTGTACGCAACCCTCAGAGGGAGTGCTGAATGTGTGCAGGTTTTGATCTGCGACCAGTCCATCACCCTACTGTCACCATCCCCGGACTTAAGTCCGGTGCCGCTATCCCTAGCGAGTCAACACGGCTATACGGACGTCGTCTCATTATTGCTAAAGGAAGGCGCAAAATGTGTTCCCAATACAAACGGAGAGTTTCCTATTCATCTCGCCGCTCGCGAAGGCCATGCAGATGTCTGCAAGCTGCTCCTGTACCAAGATGGATGGGATCTTCCGGACAAATATCATGAATGGACACCACTCTTTCACGCTGCGCGTAACGGGCATACTTCATGCGTACGAATTCTTCTCCAAGCTGGAGCCCGTGTTGATCGAACTGACGAGCTCGGCCACCAAGCAATACACTACGCGGCGTGGTACGGCCATCGTGCGTGCGTCGATCTACTTCTCGAAGCGATTCCCAAAGAACCCCCCGCCGTCTCTTCCAAACGCATGCCTGCAATTCCGCGGACTGCAAGCGACATGCGAGTCGATGACCCCGATTCCATTCCATCTCTTTCTTTACCTCCACCCATAATGCCACATCGAGTCTATGGCCATAACTACCTCGACAAAAACGTTTTGGTGGTAATCACCGTAGGGTTCCCCCCTGCTCCTGATCACAGACGGTCCGAAAAGGCTATCAAATTTTATCCTCGTTTGTCGGATTCGATTTTGGCACAAAGTGTATCGTTGCCTTCGCCGAACCGACTAAAAATGGTCATCACCGCAGGGCCTGGAGTCAACGCTCCTCCATGCACTATCCCGCTCCCACCGCAAACCAATTATAATACATTTATGTTCCAGGCATCTAACTTGGAAGATCTTACGCTGGAATTTTCGATCTATCCGAACTTTGGTACCAAAACAATCGGCCGTGCTGTGGCTCATCCGTCCATCTTCCATTCTCCTGACGGTAGTTTCACCACATTATCCATCCTGGATCACCGTCTGCACAGCATTGGCGAGGTACGCATCCACCCGGTCCTCCGTCACACAAATACTGAGGTTTACATCCAGGTTAGCTTCTCTGTCCATGTCATTACTCCATTCCAGGGTATCACATTGGAAGTCGGAGGAGCCGTCGAAACGTATTGGAAGTCCTTGACTCTACCCCAGGGTAACCCTTTACACCCTGGCCCTCAAACAGTTCCTCCATGGCGGCAATCCCCTGGATCGATGGATTCTACGCATACATCACCATCAATCCAGTCAACACCTGCCTCTCCCTTGCACACAGTCACATTGTCCTCACTATCTGGGAATTACGTCTATGTAGTTGTCCAGGTTACACGAGATCTTCAGCCGGTGCTATACGGCGAGCGATTGTTACCGGAATCGTCATATGAACTGGGCGTCGCTGATGTTACCCTCGCTCAATTCGATGTTTTAGCCAATCGACTTGATAGGGGAGAGCAGCTCATCCGCAGAATGACTTCCATTCAGGACTGGTATCGAATTCTGCCGCGCGTGATGCTGCCGCTATCGCGCTTCATACAGGTACGACGCTCTATATATATACAGAGTGAAGAACTCCTATTTTATGCAACCTCACAGCTTTTACCTGTTCAATTTGGTTTGACACTGGAATTGGCGCTTTTCCCGAGTCAATCCATCAATCGCCACCTTGACCTTAATTCGAGCGTCAACGCTGTCTTTCGTACGATCAGGCAAACGTCGTCTCTCGGTGGGGCCCTTGCACGTCGACGCATCGCCTTCACTTCATTTTCTCATCGGGTTTGTGCGGCATTGAATTGGAAACAACCAAATTGTGATCTCCCCTATTCCATTGCTGCGGATCATCACCGACTCACGTCTCGCTTCGACTAGATCCGGTCTTCTTTTCATCAAGATGTTGTCAGGCTAGCAAGGATCATGGGCCAGTTCTTTCCAACCCTGACGTTCGAGATGCCGGCGACGACCAGTACTCCTCGAGCGTGGCGGAGGGCGTGGAATTCGCTAAAACGAACAATCTCTTGGGCATCTTCTGTGATTCCGAGCTATTGGTAATATCCAATTGCCACTGATCTGTCATTCTGTCAAGCTCACATCAACTTTATGTACATCAGCTCCAGGTTCCCTCGCTCATTCAAGGCATCCGAGATACCGGTTTGCTGGTGGGCATCCACGGCGGCCCGTCATCCACTGATGTCATGTCTCAGTCAACAGAGAAAGCGCGCGTTGACGCATACGTTCATGATGCCATGGTAGTGTATATTGACAATTCCACAAACGATTAGGTCTACGTTTACGTCCAGTCGTATGTTTCTATGATCTAGGATACGGTGGCTGAGTGTGAGGCCCATTATTAATAATACACTCATGATTTTTTGATACATTGCGTTGATATGAATGCAATGAATTGACTACCTTTTCTAAAACGGGCTGAGGGGAACTTTCATCCACCTCAAATGGATGCCTTGTACAGCGCGGCATACGCGCCACCTTCCTTGAGCAACCCTTCATGGGTGCCAAACTCGGTTATCGTCTACAAATCAACGACGCGGCAATTAATCTCCAGAAGACGGAACGAAGATGGACATTATGAACGCACCCCTCCTTCCATCATCGCGATCTTATCGGCACGACGTGCGGTGGAAAGTCGGTGGGTAACGAAGATGACGGTTTTTGTCTTGTCGCCTGATGGAGACCCTGAAATACGGTGTATACTGTCAAAAATTTTATTTTGAGCATGCGCATCCAGTGACGATGTCTGCCAAGCCCTGTGAGTGCTGCAGACTCATGATGCCATATGTACAGAAGGGTTGTGTCACTTACGGGTTCATCGAAGAGTAAAAGGTCAACCTCGGGTCGATCAGCTCGCATAAAGGCACGAGAAATGGCTATTCTTTGCCACTGCCGTAGGATCAAATCAACAAAGACAGAAATCTATTGTGATGAGTAAGCGCGGCATAACATACCTCGCCACCAGATAGACCATGATGTTGCCGTGCGGACAACCCGCAGCCCGGAGTGCCTGGGTATGCAGGAGGCATAGCATCGAAACCTGAACTGTCCAACTTTGTCCTCAGACCATTGGGAAGGGTATCCACAACGGTATCCGCGCTACCAAGGTGGATGGCACGGGAAACGGCGGCGTGTGACTGCAACTTCTGAACGTAACCCACTCCTACATTCTCACGCACAGTGGAGTGGAACTTTGAAAAGTCTTGGAAAACCGCTGTAACATGTCGGTGGTACTCAGCAGGCGACAGCCGTCGTATGTCAACACCGTTGATAAGGAGATCCCCGTGGTCGAAATCTAAAATTCGTAACAGGACCTTAGCAAGCGTGGACTTTCCTATTTCAACCCCAACAGGTCAAATTCAGTAACGGGTCAACGTTTACTGTCCGGAACTTGCCTGATCCGTTGTACCCAACAATCGCCAGGCATTCTCCGGCCTCCAGGCTGAAGGTGACGTCTTTCAGCGAAGCTTCCTTACTTCCTGGATAGGTGTACGACAGGTGCCTGTGACGGATCATGAGCATGTTTCGACACATGGATGCCTGATAAAGGTTAGGGACCTTGCTTCGATTTTCATCCCGCAAGGCAAGCTCGGGTAACGTATGACGTCTTCCTCCATCGGCTCTAGCTCAGGATGGATGTTCATAGCTGCAGAGAAAGCTCCCATCAAGAAAATACCCTGAAATGCCATACGCGATGTCGTCAAGAAATTTCCAAACGTGAAGACTACAGCTTGGATTGAGCTCCGATATAGCGCCAGCGATCCGAGTGATGCAGAAGATGATTGGAACAAGAGAAGAAGAGGAAGCTGCCAACAGGGCTAGATCAGAAGAACGCGTCAACTGCACACCGATTATGGATACCCACATTTTGAAGGGTGAATAGAAGATCGGATATATTGATCTGGTTCAGCAGTTGAGACAACGTCAACTGGTTTGAAGGCGAGGTCTGTCCGTCATACAACATGGCCTTTCTGGCATTCGTCCAAGATTGAAGGATCCATGGACCGAGGCCAAAAAGGAGCACCTCCTGACGATGAGACTCGCTGTGCGCAAGATTCCGCAATTTTTCTTGACGTTCCGCAGTCCGAGCTTCGTCGGGAGTGTAAACCACCTCTTGGGGTGCTTGTGCGCCAATAAAACGGTTCAAGAACAAAGGGAATAAGGCGGATAGAAGAGAGAGAAGCAACACTCCCAAATTGGCGGAGCCACCCGTCAAAGACAAAAGCACCAGAAGGTGTGAGATTAATTCAGATATCAGGGCGAATATTTGTATGAAATCGAAGGGGGAGAGCAGTCCAAACCCACCCATGCCGTTAAAGGAACGGACGAAGAGATCGGATTCTTGAAGACAATCTCTTACGACGGGATCCGAGAGGGTCGGAATATCGAGACGCAGACGCTGTGCAATTTGTTGGTATTCGACAAAAAATCGGGCCGATTCGTGGACTATTGTCTCATTCGAAGTGCTTCCAACAATATTAACGGTCAGCGGACATGAAAGTGAACGGGACATACGCAAATGAATCGATGGCTGTTTCAGCGGCCCGTCTCAATATCTCGGCGACTAGCAACCTCAACGGCCGGGACCACGAGAAACATCCGGATAATATCAACGTCTGGAGCTACAGTGACGTGAGTGTACAGAATCCTGGATTTCCCGGCCGGCGCACCTCGTCGACAATCATCGCTTGTGAATAGCCCCTGAATGCGGGAAAGAAGCCACGGACAATGTGGAGAATCATCATGAGAGATGTCCGAATGGGGTGCAAGGCCCATAACGTAGAGAGCAAATCGGGGAGACATGCTCGAGCGATGGTAAAGGCAAGTTTGATGTTCGTCTCGTTGATGGGCCGTTGTGCGCCGGGCATGAGATAAATGCCCCTACGACGCGGCACGACGCGAGAAGCTAGCCAAGCCTGCTCCAAGGAGGGATAGGACGGGGGTGAAGATGGTTTGGGTGGCACGCGAGGAGTTGGACACCGACGCCTAAGTTGGCGAGACGGCTTTGAATCCTGACACATTCTCGAGGACGCGGGAGACTACGGGGAGATGATATAGCCTGGAAAGGAGGATATAAGAATCGGAGAGAATCACAGCATTCTCGGGGTTCACGTCAAGCTGCCAATTGTGACGAAAGAGAGCAGGTCCGCTCACCGCGAGCGAGATCCGAGGTGATGAGTCTGTGCGGTGCAGACAAGTTTGGCAGAGGTGTCCCGACCGGAGCACATAGCAGTGAGAAGAAAGCTAGATGGCACGACGTTTATGAAACTTTAGGTCATTTTAGGAATTCGAAGGCGCGTTGCGTGAGCATATTCCTGCGAGCGAATTAGAGCAGTACTTCAGGGAACCTGTCCGGAGCGTGCGCGAATTGGAAGGAGGAGGCCCAAGAAACGGTTTCACGACGCAACGTTCTTACCGGTGGCACAGGTTGCTTATTGTCTTGCGCTCGACGGCGTGCCCAGTTGCCGGTTTCCGTCGCTGGGCGAGTTTCCTTGAGATGTCCGTTTATGGCCCAACTCTACTTCAAGTCGTGCGCCGGCAATCCCAGGAAATATCCCACACCTCCACCCACCGATGCTTTCCCCCGGTGAGCTCTTGTCAAATGACTTACGACAGCTGGAGCTTCACCACACCACCCAATCCCAATCCCTTCTCGTTTCGAACGAGGATGCCGACATCCCCCGAGGTGGAGAATCGGCCAGTTCACAACACGACCCGTCCCAGCAGCCTCCTGTACGTCCTCCCTGGCCTCATGTCCCCGAAGGTTACGGCTTTCGCCCGCCCTCCGGTGTGTCGACCCCACTGACAAACGCTGCTGAGAGAGGGAGCCCACTTCCTGACCCAAATGGCCTTGGTTGGCCAGGTACAGCCCGCTCTCTGTCCACTTACTCGAGCGCTTAGCACACCCTGCAGCCAAGTCTACCGTCTCTCGTCTCAACGCCACTCCACAAGAGCGCGCCGCTCGCGAGAAGCGAATGGCCTCTGCGGTCCGCACCATCCTGGAATGTATCGGCGAAGATCCTGACCGAGAAGGCCTTTTGAAAACACCCGAACGATATGCACAAGCCATCATGTGGATGACACGGGGCTACGAGGAACGCTTGGCAGGTGGGCCTACATCCTATTCTGTCAACTCCGCCCTGCACACCTTCCAGACGTCATCAATGATGCCATATTCGCGGAGGACCATGACGAGATGGTTTTGGTCCGTGACATCGACATCTCGAGCTTGTGTGAACATCATCTAGTTCCGTTCACGGGAAAAGTGGGTGCCACCGCAAGTTCCGCAACACCCACGATCAACTATTCTTAGGTTGCTATAGCTTACATTCCCAATCAGCTCGTCCTGGGCCTTTCTAAACTCGCGCGAATTGCCG
Organism: Tylopilus subfusipes; assembly: GCA_038091275.1. Classification (NCBI taxonomy): domain Eukaryota; kingdom Fungi; phylum Basidiomycota; class Agaricomycetes; order Boletales; family Boletaceae; genus Tylopilus; species Tylopilus subfusipes. The sequence continues at coordinate 1,473 of JBBPOB010000860.1, read as the reverse complement.
AAACTTTCAGCCGCCGTCTTCAGGTTCAGGAGCGGCTGACCAAACAGATCGCAATCGCAGTTCAGGAAGCAATCAAGCCCCGTGGTGTCGCCGTCGTGATGGAGGCCACGTGAGTCCTTCAATGTTACTGATCGTCTACTGCTCAACCTTCCATTCCAGTCACATGTGTATGACTATGCGTGGTGTACAAAAGCCCGGTTCCATTACGGTAACTTCATGTATGTTGGGTTGCTTCCGGACACAACAAAAGACGCGTGAGGAATTCCTCACTCTGATGAAGAAGTAAATAACCTGCTCTGCTATTTCACGATTCAACTCGTCCGATCTGATTCGACTCGGAGCCACCCTTCACTAATTATCACCCAGAGTAGTAATATATGAGGAATGGAATCCCAGTTCATGTCAATTTAGTGGAGAGGCAAGAAGTAATGTAACGGTACTTGACATCTATAGAGGATAACTAATCCTTCCTCGTCGATCGTGATTTATCCCCAGCCTGGGGGTCAATAGGGAGAGTCCTCTTAGCCAGTCCATGAGGGTAACGATTGCGAATGATCCTCGGCCGTTTCGGGGGCTGCGACGATAGATCGCCTCCTGGGACGCTATTGGCCTCCCCAACATCTTTATCTCGATCTAAGTGGAAGTCAGATTTATTCAAGTCTGGAAACAGACTGTTGATTACTCACCAGTTACCGTTCGTTTCCTATTATCGCGCTCATCCTCCTTGAGCAACGCATCAGAGCGGTAAGATGCCGTTGGAGCCTGGGGTGCGGAGCGACTAGCCTCTTTCTCGCCTATCCTTGCACGTAGACTGGAACTTGTACCTGGTGTGCCACCAGCTGTTGAAATAGGATATGTGTGTGGTCCATGATCACGCTGTTGGCCTTTCCAATCGCCACCACCTCGGCTAGCACCAGGGTCAACCTTGCCGCCCCTGGAACCATCCACAGATGACATAGCCCTTGGGGCTGATGGGGTGGTTGGAGGCAAAGTTTTGGGACCGTCAGGTATCCGCTTTTCGCTGGGCTGTTATCCTACGTTAGGAATGTGATCGTGCTCATAACTGAGTCAAATATACCTTGTCGACAGGTGGGCGGGAGTCTCCTTCAGACGTTTGGGGTTCCGTTCGATGCCTGTCGGAATCCCGTGGTCGATCGTGGCTGTCCTTGTCAGAGCGGCGGCCACGGTCCTCCCTATGGCTTTCCTTGCGAGAGCTACGCTTCGAAGTGCGGTCGACCTGTCAGCAGGTCAGCATGTCACATTAGCGGAAGAGGAACACTAACATCGTCATCTGCGAGACGTCGTCTCTTGCCAAGAGCATCATCGCCAACCTGAGGAGCGGGACGGTGTCGAGTGGGGTCAGGTCGAGTAGGGAGACTTCGGGGCTCTGGGGTGGTAGTAGAGGCTGCAGGCGCTAAGACTTGACTTGATCTGTCTCGGTCTTTGCGTGACTCGCGATCACGATCCTTGTCA
>JBBPOB010000859.1:0-12534 GCA_038091275.1 Tylopilus subfusipes | reverse complement strand
TAGAAAGCCAAGAGTAAGTACTGTATTTCATACACTCATAGTTTAGGGTTATAGTTAGGTGGTATTGGGGAATATCACATTTAGTGAAAAATGTCCAAACATGCGGTCGGTTTTTTGAGCCACTGTACATACAGTTGTTGTACAGTTACAAATGTATTCCCCTTTCCTTCATCTCATTGCAATACTCCTCCCACATAGCATCAGCAATGTGTTTTTGCCATTCCTCAGCTCTTCACAGTTCTGCTGCATCCATAGGTCCATCTGTGAGAATTCTGTCTAGCACAAGGTCATTGCCATCATCCTCATGAATTTGTTTCAAATGGTCCACTTGGAATTCTGGGCTGAAAAAAGTGGTAGAATCAAGTGCCTGTACAAAATTGTGAATGGCACAGAGTGTGGCTGGTATATGTGCTTGTACTCCTATGCTGTATTCAATTGGGAGGGCAAGAACCCTGAACTGTCATTTGACAACTCCAAAATTTCACTCAACTATGTTGTGAAGGATGGTGTGATGATGATTGAATAGTTCCTTTTTATTTTGTAGGCTAGCATCATCCAGTTAGTGATATATTTGACATTGTACAAATCTCAACTCACCTTTGATTCAATCACTGCCATTCCTTCAGATGATATTGCACTCCTTGGTATAGAATGAGAAGGGTGTCTGATCCACTGAACCCTGCATTAGCAAGAAGGTATTGTCCTTCTGGAACATAGAGGTCTTCTGTATGAGTGTGGTACCACATGGTTGTGTCTGCCATTGCACCATTCCATTCCATTGTACAATATGTGAACATCAGGTTGAAATCACATGCAAAAAGGCAATTTTGTGAGATAAAACCTTTTCTATTGCACATATTGGGATGTTTGAAGAGCAGGACAAACACCCAAATGTGTGTACCATCCACAGCACCAACACAGCCAGAAAAGTGACAGAAGTGATGATCATCAGTGATCTTAAATGATATGGGGGTCTGACTCATCGGTAGCTTGACATACATTGAGTAGAATGGATGTAATGAAAAAAAATTGAGCATGTGCTTAAAATATCTGAGTTTTCAGTATATCCTATATGTTCTTAATAGAAAGAGTGTACTCACTTTGAAATGGTGCTTGGTGAGTGTTGGAATCTTTTACCAACATGGTGGGTGCTCAAACCAGTGACACAGGTATACAAAAAATAGCTAGTTGCTGTTTGACAAAGATGCCACACTGTGATCTTTTGAAGCTGTGTTTGATCAGGACTTGAATGAGTGCATCAAATATGTAAGTTGCAGAATGTTACCTCACTGAGTGCTGCAAACATTCACCACCATGGCAGTCTTGCAAGATGCCCTCTCTTCCACCTTTGTTGTCCATTCAAGCCCCCATGTACAGTGACTCCAAAACCCTTTCAATGTTTGGCCTAAATACAGTGCATGAAGTGATGCATTGCAACACACAAGATGGGAGGGGGGACATTTTTCAAGACTGTGGTGAAGGCTTGCAGCACTTGGGTAATATTTTGCAACATATGGTATAGTGACTTCAAAAACCCTTTCAATGTTTGGCCTAAACATGGTGTGTGAAGTGCGATGCAAGCAGGAGTGGGAATATCACTTAGCTTTGGTGAAACCAAACAAAGTACTTGCACTTGGCTACAAAATGATCCTTGGGTCATGTGATTTGGTCCAGTGGATGTGGAGATATGATTGATTCATATCAGCAATACCATTAAAAGAGTTTCTTCACTTTTCAATAGATGACAGTATTAGTACTTGGTATAGCCTCCTTTTGCCCTAAGCACTGCCTGAATCCTTCTAGGCATGCTCTCAATCAACCTTTGACACTCCTCAGCTGGTATCTTCTCCCACTCCACCTGAACTCTTTCCCACAACTCATGAATTCCCTTGGGGAGGTGTTCATGCTCTGCAAGCCTCCTCTTGAGATGACTCCAAAGATGTTCAAGGGGGTTTAGGTCAGGAGACTGTGCAGACCATACCATAGTAGGAAAATCCTGCTCCTCCAGCCATTCCTTGACCTTTTTACAGATATGCTTGGGATCATTGTCCTGCTGAAAAATGGTGTTAGGAGGATTAAGACCATAATACTCCAGAGTTTTGTGGAGTTCATCCTTCAAAATCTGAAGATAGAGGTCACCATCCATCCTACCATCAATCTTGGTGGAAAAGCCAACTCCCTGCCAAGTCATACAGCCCCATATCCTCCTTCAAACTTAAGGGTTCCTTGCACCAGCCTATCATTAAGCCCCTCATCTGCCTTTTTCCATGCCCATTTGTGTCCATCTGACCCTAGGTGATTGATTTTGGTTTCATCAGACCATATGACCTTCTTCCAGTCCTCCATCATTTAATGCTTGTGAGCATAAGCAAAGTCCAAGCAAGCCTTGTGGTGTCTAGTAGAGAGAATGGGGCATTTGGACTTGACCACAGCCTTCATACCAGATTTCTTCAAGTGGAGACAAACTGTATTGGCAGAGAGGGGCTGATTGATGATATTGGTAAAAGCTTTGGTCACTTGAATAGCATTTTCAGCTCTGCCAGAGGTGATGAGATGCTGGGCATGACAGATGTTGGTAGGGGAAAGCTTGGAAGGACAACCTCCAACAGCCTTTGGAAGTGCAGAACAATTATTGGAATAAAGCCTGGATATGGTAGCAGGACTGACACCAGTTTGCTTGGCAATATCTTCACCAGAGCAGCCAGCATCAAGCATGGAAAGAATAGTGCTTTGTTAAGCAAGAGAGAGTGATCTGACCATGATGGTGGATGAGAATGAAGAGGCATGTGAACTTTTTTAAACTCAGACATAATGTTTATACATGTATCTTTGTTTGTACAAACAAATAATAGTCATTATCATTTGATTTGACCAAGATCCTAGATGTTAATTGAAAAGTGAAAAAACTCTTTCAATGGTATTGCTGATTTGAATCAATCATATCTCCATATCCACTGGACCAAATCACATGACCCAAGGATCGTTTTGTAGCCAAGAGCAAGTACTTTGTTTGGTTTTACCAAAGCTAAGTGATATTCCCACTCCTGCTTGCGTCGCACTTCACACACCATGTTTAGGCCAAACATTGAAAGGGTTTTTGGAGTCACTATACCATATGTTGCAAAATATTACCCAAGTGCTGCAAGCCTTCACCACAGTCCTAAAAAATGTCCCCCCTCCCATCTTGTGTGTTGCAATGCATCACCTGAGCCCTGAAAACCTGCATAATGCCAATTTAAGTGATGATATCTTGCAATATACTTCCTGGAACATTTTGATAAGTTCCCAAAAGGGCCTGACATGACTGATCCCCTCAATGATGTTGGCAGCAACAGTGTCCCTACCAGTCACAGTTGGCAGTGGTGTCTGTGGCCTCACAGACTTTCCTACATACAATGCCTGTTACGTTTCTCCTAATACTTAGTAGTTACTTCACATTTCGTACACTTTCACTACACTTTAGTCACTTTCCCACAATTAGGTCAAACTTGACCAAGCCTGACTGAGCTTGACCGAGCCTTCCCACACTTAGGTTTGAATTCCCACAATTAGGAATCAAGCAAGAACAACTTAGAATGATTCACAATGAATCATCCCTCATGTAGGATCAACCCAGAATGAGTCATAGCTAGTCATATGCTTATCAGCCTCATGGATACCTCATGTATTTCATCTCTGTACACTATCTCTGCCTCATGCCCCTATCTCATCCTCATGTTCATCCTCATGTTCCTCCTCATATACATTCCAACTCACCATGACTCCCCTTCATCCTCTAGGGTATGATCCAGTTATCTGGGCTGTACACACATGTATTCTGCATGGTAGACTAGACACAGGATATCTTAGATCTACCATACACATGTACAAACCTTAGAATAGTATATAAAGGCTCAGGTGAATGACTGGACTCCGTAGTCTTGTTCACTTGGAGATTTCCCATTCTTCACTGTCCACTGATTCCTCACCCTGCTTGCTCTCATCTCAGACTATCAGCTCTTCAGTGAGTCTGGTCATTTCAATGCCATTCTCAAGCTCACATCTTATACCTAGTGAGAAAAGGTGATATGTAGTGGTAGGTATGGTGATGAAAATAGATGTCATAGCCTTCTGTGCAATGACATAGCAAATGGGCATGACCATAGCTTTCTCACATATGTTGTTGTATGCATCTGTGCTTTCCTAGTTTTGCATAGTTGCTTGGGATCAGGAAATGCAGCAGGATGAGATATTGCATTCTATGCCTACATAGGAACCACTGTTCAAGAACACATGAGCACACCTATACCATCCTATGCATATATGGGATGGGGAACAGGGACAATCCCACTGCCTGCTGCCTGCCCACCTGCCTGCCACCCCAATACAGCCATTCCACTGTCATTTCCACCTACTTCCAAATCTTGCCTTTGATAAGACACTAGTGCATCAGTAACACTGCGATTATATCTGCTGTTCCCTTCATCCAGATCTTCTCTGTAACCTAGAAATGGATTGTTAGCTTGTTTCAAGGTGATGAGTACAATAGCATACCAGTCTTGCTACCTCATCTGCATTCCGACTTTCTTAGTATGGATACAATCATGATAGCTTGATGTTGTGATACTCACTGCTTTCGACTCCAAGGAGAGGGTGTCATAGTAAATGTTGAATTCTTCTCAAGTTCCATTGGACTTGACTTGTTTCAGCCAGTGGCATGCACAGAGTGTGCTATGACCAAGACCATTCACATTGGTATAAGAAATGACAAGGAAAATTGGAATTGACCATCTGGCTTTGTTTTCATGTGGACACAAGATAGCTTTCTTGTTGCCTGTTGTACTGACCAGCACTGTGGGACCAGCAGGTGTGGTTGTCATTGACACAACTACCTGAGTGCTAGCACTGGGTCCTGTGTTATCCAAGTTGTTTGCCATCAAGGAGGTACTATCTGTCACAGTACTAGCTTGAGGAGAATCTTGTTCATTGAACTTGAAGCTTGTAGTGACTGCTGTGTCACAGAGCATTGACAACCTATGAAACCACATTAGATTTACTGAGTTGACTAGCAGAACAAAACAGGACTATGGGTTCTTGATACGAAGTATCAAATTTTCCTAAGGGCAGTCATAAGTTAAGAAGCATGAAGCCAGGAATCTTAGGGGCTTCCTTACCTGTACTGACTCAAAAATAATCTGAGTATCATTGCTGATTACTGTAGCTTCAAGTTCTGTAGTGGGAAGGATTGGCAACAATGAGTATCAGTTTGAGTTATCATCGTTCACATAAACCACATCAGGCAATGGAGGTGGCATGACCACTGAAGGGTCCAGAATGTCTGTAAGTGTTAGTGGGACTACCCCATTCAAGACATTCATGGTCATGTTTCCAAGACAGGAAGCAACCTCAACTGTGGTGTTCAAGCTTGTCCTGCTGATACGAGGACTAGAGGGGTTGTTGCTCAACTTGGCTACTGTAGTGAAAGTGACCTCCACCATGGTGTTTGAGCTTGTACTGTCAACATGAGGACTATAGAGTTTGTCACTTGACCTGATTGTTACAGTGACAGACTCAAAGGTTTTGTGCTTGGGGGGTTTGACAGCAGGTTCACTTGCTTCACTATTCCCTGTGATACTAGAGTCAGCATCCACCTCGAGCTTGATTTTTTATTTTCCCTTTTTGTCCAATGTTACGCCGCAAGACATATACTAACCTCTGAAGGCAAGGAGGACGTAGGCTTCTCCTAAGAGAATAGTCTCAGTGTTCAAGTTTCCATTAAGAGAGATTAAGTGGATGACGAGGACAGCGTCAAGGAGGTTATCCTCGACAGTACGAGATGCAATGCAGGTAAGCACATGAGCATTGAGCACAAGGGCATTGACAAGCCTAGTGAACACCAAAGGCAGTGCTTCAGTAGTGGTGTCGCTTACTGTTGTAAGTTGACCAAGGAAGTCTTTAGACTAAGCAACCGGAGTTTGCTTAGGACACAGCAAGGTCAAGATCATGAAGTGGGATTGCGACGAGGGTGTATCCAGTACAAGGAGAGGCTAGTAACTCGAGAGAACTAGCATGAGGAATACTAGCACTACTGTGTCATGTTTATATACCTGTGGTCTGGCACACAGACCAACCTAGGAAAGGAAACACAGAAATCGTACAACTAAGGGAAACCAATGAGAATACAGTGAAGAGAGTCATACGATCTGAAGAGCCAATAAGATATTGTGGATAGAAAGTCATACCATGAGTACACCTCTCCAATAGGAGCATGAGATCCTATGTCCCAAGTGGGATCAGGATTAGTAATACAAGACGAGGTGAAAGTGAAGACAACAGTCGGTAGTACAAAGTAGAAAGGAAAATTGTAACATCCGACTTGTTGATAAACCATGTCTGCTTGTATGATGAATAGTGTTGCTTCACAAGCTTGTCTATCTTCCATCCATCTTCACAAAGGTTCATTTCAGGATACAAGTTGGTGATCTCAGAGTGGAGAGCCTTCTTTGTGTTGAGAGACATTGAGGTCCATGTTGTGTTTGCATCAATGAGGTTGTGCTGACAGAACTCATGCCAAATATTGTGCATGCTTGAAAGGATGCTGGAAATCCTAGCAATCATCAGGGGTCAGCCATTTCTGTCCTCCAAGAAGCTGTCCTGTGACTTTGAGGCTTGTACATCACCAGTTTCAGTCCATGTCCTCCATTTCTCCCATGTCCAAAAGTGCACATGTGGATGGTTTTCTGATTTAACTTGAGGAAGACCAGGGGGGTTGACAAAAAGGTCCAGCTGTATAGCAGGCTGTAAAGTGACGCCAATTGGTCTAGTCACTGTATTTGCAGGTGTTGTTTGGTTAAGCTGTGTAATGAGCATATTATATGATTTTCTCACAGAGGCATCAATGTCAATAAATCAGATAAACTAGAGAGATTATCATCTAACTGTAATGTTGAACATGTGGCTTTGAGTGAGGCATTTTTGACCTGGAGCCTCATTACAGTTTCTTCTAGGGTTTGTATGTAGGGAACTGCAGGGGTATATCCATGGGTACTTTTTCACTGCCAAAAAAGTACCCATGGGTATACCCCTGCAATTCCCTATTTGTATGTGTTGCATATACTACATATATGCACTTTAGATATGATCAGTACAACGATGAAGCTTACCTGAGGGATTTGAAAGCTATTGCTGGACCATTGCATATGAGATGAAATGGCAAATTGAGACTTGTTGGTCTTGAAAGCATCTGAGAATGATTGTTATGATTGGTGAGTCAATTCATCATAAAAAAGAGAGGAAGTCGCTGGCAAGGAAAGTGCTTGAAAGTTGAGAGGTGTTAGGGACATTATAGACATTGATAATGGTCATAATAAGGAGGGTAAAGATGAGGAGGAAGCCAAGTAGGAAGCCAGCATGACCTGTGGGAAAGTTGGGAAAGATCCTATGCTATCAAGCAAGTGTACACTTTATTAGGCTACCACTACCATGCCTGCTCTATGTCTCATCAACATAATCAGCAATGTCATTTATCTTGAAATTGAGGGTGTTCATCAAGACTGGAAGACATACAGATTCAAGATTGACATTCAGTTATATTCTCAAGCAGTTTGCTTGTGAAGAAAATGGCTTGCTCAATCTCAACTCTTTCACATGCACTGTTTGTCCAAATACAGGCCCTTTGGAGACTGTCAAGGAGATTTTCAACAAGGCATGAATGAGCTTGATTGTACTAGATCCCACTGGCATCATCTGCAGTTTGTATGATAGACTCAGACATGCTCTGATATATGCAACTGTACATGTATTACTCTAAATTGTTGTTGTTGTCATTTTCTGCTCCAAAATGTGCAAGCTCCATTCCTGTCTTCTCTACAAGGAAAAACCTATTCTCATCTCTACCAGCAGGAGTATGGGGAATCATAGAAATGACAGACTTGACTGAGGTGATGTTAATTATGCATAGACTGTTGTTGCCAAGCTTTGTACACAAAACAAGTGACCTGTGTGATTGTACAAGATCTGGGTCCAGTGATGAAAAAAGAGTGACAAGGGCAACATCTTTGAAGACATAGTTTGTCATATTATCTGTTTCCGAGTCATTTTGATTTACCACAAGGCAGGTGAAGTAGTATACTTTGGTGATTTGGGTTAAGTGGTTTATGGAAATCTGAGAAGAATAAATAGACTAGGTATGAAGAGAAATGACAATCATACCTTTATAATCCGTGCCATACATACTTCTTCAGGTGGTTTCTGTGACTCAGTAAATACAGACCAGGCAAATTGTCCATTGGGTAAGCAAAGTCGGGCCCGGCAACGGACTTTGGGAATTGTTGGTTGTTGTAAATAAGCAGCAATAACCTGGCCTTCATGTTCAGAAACTTGTATACCATGGAGATCTCACTTTGGAACTAGAACATAGCCGTTGCGCGCGCGAGGGCGTGCGGGCGAAGGGCGGGATGAGGGCGAGGTGCGTGTGAGTTGCATTCGTGAGTGAGGTGGGCGAGTGGTGACGACGACGCCATGGCGATCGTACGGTTGCGATCGTCGCGTCGTCGTCGTCGCCACGTCGCTGTTGCGCGTGCAAGGGCGTGCGGGCCATGGCGAGGTGGGTGAATGGTGACGACGATGCCGTGGCGATCGTGTGGTTGCGATCGTCACATCGTCATCGTCACCACGTCGCTGTTGCGAGCGCGACGGTGTGCGGGCGAGGGCAGGGTGAGGGCAAGCGCGAGGGTGAGGGCGGGGCAATGCGCCGAAGTGGGCACGACGGTGAGCGCGAAGGCGGGCGGGCGCGTGGACGTCGGTGTGGTTGTGCAGGGGGACCGTGCGAAGGACGAGGGCGGGCTGTGTGTGTGCGCGTCGGGCGAGGCGGCGAGGTGAGGGCAGGCATGAGGCCTTGAGGCACGGTCGAGGCTCCTGGGTGGTCCTGTTGACAGCGTACGGACTTTGCGGCATGAAGCCCTGCATGACCGTAGTGGCAACTTATCTACAAAGCAGTTGAAATGGACAGCGGCTTTTACAGCTGTTTCGTAAGTGAGCAAGCCCTCCTATTGGCTGATTGTAGCTCTATGCGACGGTTAGATAGGCACTTCCTTTTTTGGTTGCCTAAAAGGTAGCCTTTGGGCCATGCTAAAATTTAGATGAAGGGAGGCGAGTGGCGGGGTCTCACATGCACAGACCACCTTTCCTTGTAGGCGGTAAATGGTCTGTAAGACCATTGGAGTTCGAAAAAGTGTTGCCCAGGGTGTACCCGTGACAATCCCTACGAGCCTCTGGTAAGTTCTGCTGGTAATACACACTTTTGTACCTTTTTGATATCAGGCCCTGGCCTGAGCCCTGGCCAGGCCCAAGCCCACCGTCAGGGTCTCGCCCAAGGTTTGAATAGGCCAGCGCCCCCTCAAGCCAGGCCGAGCACGTCGCTAGTAGACCATAACGCCCCCCCTGGTTGCCTCCATACAGAAAGGGACGGTACCCTTCGTGTGCGTTCGCGGAGAAGTGACCCTTTGTTGAGAAGGTGACCTGGCCATGCTGAAAACACGACACACGGAGCGTGGGCCCTGAGGCTGCCTGTTCGATGGCAAGACATACGAAAAAAGGCGGGGAGGATTCCTTGCAAATCCACACCATTGATTTCTCCCTTGATTCGACTCGGCTCGTCTCAGGATTTGGAACGTCGGAAGCGGCGAAAAAGTATAAACACTCCCCCATGACCGAGCGGTGATCGCAGCCAGGTACTCACCGGACGACGATCGAACCGCGACGGCCACGTTCCAAGCATCCGTTCGAGTCTGGGACAGCAACGATGGCCGTTTACTTGTCGACATCCTAGTACGGGTGACCCCTTGGCACAACAAGGGTCTCGCCTGGTCCAACGACCACTTCTATGTCGTATCCAGCGATAAAAACAAGCAACCGGAGCCATTCACTCGCTGAACAGTTGCGGAATGGCCCGTCCCTGACAGCGACCACTACTCATGCATTAGACTACCGAAACATGGCAAATATATCGCGTACTCTGCAAGCCGTGCTGTCATGTTTTGGGACACGCCAACGCGGTCGCAGCTAGGTCTCATCGAACACCCTGAAGATGTACGTATATTTAATCGCGCTATCTCCGGGCGACAGGCACCTTGCAATTGCTGGAAAGGACGGGAAAATCTTCATCAAAGTCTATCTCGCATGACCGTGAGTACCGTGTCTCATTGGTGACCTGGCCCTCGTCTTTCCAATTCATATTCACATTCGCCTCCCCACACCCATGCCGCGCTCGATGCTTGGAAAAACGATCAACTCGAAAAACGCAGACGCATTATTGATCACCGCGATGCACGGGTCGCAATGTCCCAGCCAAGATTTACTCTCTGCTCGAGCTCTCGTACGCGACCGTTTGCAACACCCGGACGCAGCCCTCGTTCGATGCCAATATGATGTTTCCTGCTTTACTCTCATACACGCTGACGCTGATGCCATCTCACACCAAGGCTATCAAGTTTCGACCCTCCGGGATTGCCTACATCGCAAAGAGTCTAATGCACGTCAGAAAGGGTGACGGTATCTCCCAAGTCCTTTATCCCCAACCGACAGCATACCAATCCACTGCTGGAGAGGGTGTCACAGGGTCCGATGGAACTTGCCTATCGAAATGAACTGCGAGAATGCTACCGCCGTGAATCAGAGTACAAGCAAACAATAGTGGATATGCGATCTACCAATGATCTACGGTGATCGCCTGTAGAACAGCACGCTGCGCAAGAGGGCAGGTGTAAAATGAAAGAAAAGTGGCAAGCTCAATGCGGATGGCATGCCAAAGTTGCTTACCGGAGACGAGATGATTTCCATGCTCGCGTTCAAGAACACGTGGCTGAGCAGGCGCGGTTGCAGAGCGAGCGTGAACAGCACCAAGTGCTCGGCACTGACGGCAGCTTGGAGAGAAGCAGATGGGGCACGAGAACAACGAGACGACAAGATTCAGGAGGCTTAGCAAGAAGAGATGCGAGTTTGGAAGCAGGAAAAGGAGCGGGCGCAGCAGGAAAGGCGGTGGACTGCTTTGCCAAAGCCAAGAGGGGAAAGCTCGAGAAAGTAATCCGTAAACCAACAGTCAGGCACGAGAAAATTGATGGTCGCGGCGGGGGACAGGGACACAGTTACAGTGAGAAGAACGTTCATGATGAGGGCATCGAGGTGGGAGTGAAGATGACACGATGAGTGATACGTAACCGATAAACCGAATAACGTCGCCTAGATTATTAAGATATACCGTTTTTGTAGTGTTTCAAGCGCCGGGATGTCAGCGCCGGGATGTCATGATAATGAGACACAACCATGGAGCGCGTTTGTTTGAATACAAGAAATGGCTTCAGTTCTGAGGACAGATACAACATAGTTAACATCAACGGAGACGATCCTAAAAAAAAACAGAAGATCGGGATACATGGCTTGGAATTTCGGTGTTTCAAGTGACGGTGGATGACTGTATGCCACCTCGCCTACCTAAACGTATGTAGCCACATGTAGTCGAGAAAACAGGACCAAGTATCGCGAGGGACAACCGGTCCTTTAAGACTTGTTGGCCCGACACACAGGTGGTCATCGTATACATGAAAACCAGGGCTCCTCTGCGAATAAACGGGAGCAGCAGGGACATACCCAGGGCGAGAAATCCTTGCCGGGTTCCCATCCATCAACCGGCTGAGGCGTGTTGAGAAACCACCATCTAGCGGTGATAGGTGTCATTCACCATCGGTATGTCTGCTGCAGTGGGATATCTAGTATCTCATCAATGCACAAGTAAAGACCACAAACAGGTGTAACGATGGTCTCAACTGATCGTGCAATTCATTCTGCCGGAAGTTCGACGGGGCCGAACAAGCATGCCCTTGAGTGCCACAGTACTGAATGCTATGATCTGCTACTACTATACGTATCAGTTATGCGGATGGGAATAATCGTTATCATACGTACCTGGACATAGGAACACGCGAAATGGGCCTGACGACACGGTACAGAATAAGATGTCTCTTGCGTCAAGCAGGAACACTCAACAATCTCGAAGGCCAATCTTTGCGTTCGTGGCGGAACGATTCTTTGTCGGGAACAAATTGTAGCCTGAAGGTGGCCTGGCGCTGAAAACAGGAGATGTGGAGCGCGAGCCCCTAGTCTATATCAAGAAAGAGCAAGTGTATAAAAAGCCGCATGTCGTCTGTTTGATTCCACCCTTACTACGCTCTTGGACTGCGTCGCTAGCATCAAGAATACATCGTCGACGATGAGTGGTGCGTCCCGAGAGGATGAACGCGCATTGATGCTGATCGTTGCAAAAGGGTTCTGTGGCCCAGCAATTGAAATAGACGCTGGTAACTGCGTGAATGCAGTGGTATTTTCGCCGAATGGCGAGTATCTCTTGAGCGGTGGTCCCGAGGGGGTCCAAGTGTGGCGGGTAGAAGACGGGACGCAAACGGCGGTGATGAATACGAATGGTGCTGTTCAGTGTCTCGCTGTGTCCAAGGATGGCAAGCAGATCGGGGTGGGGACCGAGTCGGGCTACGTGCAGGTCTG
>JBBPOB010000858.1:0-12542 GCA_038091275.1 Tylopilus subfusipes | reverse complement strand
GCAAACTTCTATGTGGGGTGGTCTGCTACTGCTGCGCGGCCTCTTGACGACTGGCATTCTTTTGTACGCTTTCAGAGAGCGACGATGGCGAGTAGACTATGGTCTCGCGCCAACGCGGACCATGCTTGCCGTCCCATATAGAGCCAAAGACGTCCCAGCACAAAGGGCCGAGTTTGGACACCCAGACATGGCGATCCTCCTCACGTGCCTTTCCTACTATTACGGCGGTCTCAGCGAAGAACAGCTGAAGCTTTCTTTTGAAATTTTGCTCAAACAGGACGACCCATCCTTGGACTATAATCTTTGGCTCGAAAACTGTCCTGCCGTGCCAGAACGCCTGCGAAGTCTAAGTGGCATCAATATCAAGTCATCGGAACAATGGAACAAGGATCTATTCCCTCTGTTCAACAGGAATCGAGCCACAGTCGATTTCTATCTTTCGAATGTCGTATTCCCGAAAGAAGCGAAGGAGTTTCCTTCGAAACTGTCGTGCTCGGGCTGGGATCTGGCCGAAAAGAAAGAACGTCTACTGACCGGTAAGTCGATGAAAAGGTCTTATCTGCGCTGGCCTCGCTGAATCAACCGTGCTTTAGGATTTTCGGGGACGAATGATGGTCAATATCTCCTACCCCTCCATATCACTCAACGCGACCCGGATCACCAGCGCGGGACCAACGCGAAGGTTCTGTCGTATCTTTTACAGCCCGAGAACAGGCACTACATGTGCATGACCCACGAGAGCGGCGAGCGGCGAACCACGAGCGAATTCCTCGGGATCCTGGCAACACAGCAACCCGAGATCCGTGTCTTATTGGACGTCGGTGCCCAAATGTTGGACCTTCAAAACCATGAGCTTGCGGAAGCGTGGCTATCCATCAGTACCCATGCGTCTGCAGCCATTTATTTCAACGAGCAGGACGAGTTGATAGTACTTACGCGAGACGGTACCAAGCATCTCCTGCTTTCGTCGCCATTCGCGCAACAGTTGGACCAATGTGTTGTGTACCTCGATGATGCGCACACGCGTGGTACCGATATCAAGTTTCCGAGCGGATTTCGTGCTGCGGTCACGCTAGGTCCGAAAGTCACCAAGGATCGTTTAGCTCAAGGTACGCACAGTTTATGTTCATCCGACCCATGGATCTGACCTTTTGTCTCTCGTAGGTTGCATGCGGATGAGGAAGCTTGGTCACGGACACTCCCTCATGTTTTTTGCCCCTCTCGAGATTGATCGACGTATCCGTTCCGTGGCTGGCAAAGGCTCTCAGGTTGTCATCAACACTATGGACATACTGCAGTGGTGTATCTGCGAGACATGCGACGATATCCAACAACGGGCGCCTCATTGGGCACAACAAGGGATGGACCACACTTCCCGATATCGTGCTTGGAGCAGTTTCTGTGGCGAAGAGCTCGAGGAGGAGGAATTATCGCACTCGTGGCTCCAGCCAGAAGCGAAGAAGTTGGAGGATCTCTATGCGCCTAGCACGACATCGAACTCGACCCTGGTAGCCCACCCACACATCCGTCAGCATTGCATCAAGCTTGGTGTTTTGACGCTTCGCGATGTAAGCATGGATGAAGAACAAGAACGGGAGGTTGTTCATGAAGCCGAACGCGAACGACAAGTGGAACGTCCGCCGAGGGTAACACCAGCGGCTCACTCGATCCATCCGGATGTTGTTGCTTTTGTGAAGACGGGCGTCTTTCCCATGATATCCAAAGGTTTTCATCGAGCTATCGAATCACTCGATGCTACGTCCGCAGCTGCCAACGAGCCGCACATTTGGAGTCCATATATATTAGCAACGGCAGACTTTGAGAAGACTGTGAAATCATCGAGCAAGCCGGATGACTACTTGCGTCCAGTGATGTGGGTTGTCTCAGGGAAAAGAGCCCACAACGAGGCGCTTGTCGTTTTGAGCCCTTACGAGGTCAACGAATTGCTACCGGATATCAGATCGAGCGGCAAGGTTCACCTTCATCTGTACACGCCTCGCATCACTAAGTTCATGAAACCATGTGACGACCTTGTCTTGTACAACATCCCCGCGGTCCCCGTTGGCTGGACACCCTCTTCGCGTCTTGTGGATCAGCTGAACGTCTTTGCTGGGCAGCTTTACCTGAAGGACTACGAGACATACATCCGAATGTGTCGTTTCCTTTGCGTGTACGCAAGGGATCTAAAAGATGAGAAGGGCATCGAGGCTGGATGCGATGGATTCATTTCGCCCAACAATCGACCAAGGCACTTGCAGAGCGTTTACACGTTCCAAACCTCGCCACTGGAGCCGGTGAGGAAGTTGATGGGACTTCGAAGGAAAGGCATACGTTTTTCACTGACGCACATGGGGCGACTTCTCGATGGACGGCCGCTTTCCGAAGACGATTTCGAAGATGAACTTGGTGGTGATGACTCTTTTCATAGTTGAATGACTAACAAGTAAGACGTGTCACCACTGTTCAGGACCACCAGCGTGCATTTGTGCTCAAGATTGGATTCGTAGATGATGCTCGTTGTCGCAGATTCTTGTACATGTACTTGAAACTTTATAGTTCACTGTACTGAGTAGTTAAGGGGGGGTTATCTATCTGGCCACCATTCCCATTGTATTCGACGCCATCGTCATCGATTTCGTGGCTCGAATCGCCCTCGATGTCGCCCATCGCCTCCTGCTCGCCTTCTGGGTCTCCTGGCCCTCTATGTCGACGTTGCGCGTTCGTTTCGACGACGCGCTCGTCCTCCTCGTTTCCACGGCGTATCCCATCGCATTCGGCGCTCTCGACAACGTTTTCGCGACTCGAATCGCCCTCGACGTGTTCCATCGCCTCCTGCTCGCTCTCTGGGCCTCCTGGGGCTCTATCTCGACGTAGCGCGTTCGTTTCGACGACGCGCTCGTTCTTGTCGCTCTTGGAGCGTGTCCCATCGTATTGGCCGCCGTCGACAACGTTTGGCCGGTCCGGATCGCCCTCAACGTGTCCCATCGCCTCCAGTCCGCCTCTAGGGCCTCCTGGGGCTCTATCTGGACATGCTGCGTCCGTTTCACGCTCGTTCCTGACGTTTCTAGGACCTTCCTTGTCGCTGTGGACGTCGTCTTGTGCCGCCGTTTCGCGTTTCGGCTCGACTGGGACTTCTGGAGCTCTCCCAGGTAAGGTTTCCTCCTCACCCTGCTCCGAGCGTTCGCGCTCGTGTTCTGACGCGTTTCGCAGGTTTTGCGGCCGATTCCTAGGGTCCCCGTCGCCCATGGATGCTGCCGACACGTCCATTTCATCGCCCGGCACGTCTAACTCGTATCGAGCTCTCCTAGGAGAGTACTCTTGACTTCCTTGCTCCGAGCGTTCGTCGACGCGCTCTGACGCGCTCTGCAGCTTCATTGGCACGTCCATGGCGTCCTCGATGCTCCATGATGCTCCCGACGCGTCCGTCTCAGCGCCGGCAAGTCCGTCGTCGCAGCTCGCGGCTGCGTTCCACTCCCCTTCGAGCTCGACGCTCGGGGGCTTGCTCGTTCGTTTTGCGGGTTCGTCAGGTGGTGGAGGTAGCTCTCGGGGGGTCCTCAGGTACGTCGTCGGCGTTCGTTTTGTCGCGCTGATGGTTTTCATCAGCCCTCGTCGCCTGTCGTCCGCGCATCCTCGCGTTTCCTCTCTCACCCCCGATCGACGCGTTTCGACGCGTCTCGGCACATCTCCCCATTAACCCCTGTGTCCGCGCTTTCATGCGCGACGCTCTCGTTCCGTTCGACGTCGGTCTCACCCCCTGGCTCGACCTGCACGTCTGAGGGGTCATTCGACGCGTCCTGCGCCTCGTTGGGTAGCTTGTCGGGCTTCCCAGGTCGACGTTCCGCATCGCCGTTGGTGCCCGCACCCTCTGTACGCCCTCTCGATAACCTCGACATCTCCGTCTCGGCCCTCCACTCGCCTGCTCGCCCTCTCGTGCCCTCAGGCATGTCAGGCGGCTCTGTGGACTCGTCTGGATGACGCTCGTTGTCACCCGTCGCGTCCTCAGGGTCCTCTGACGGTCTCGCTGGGTCCGTCGTCTCCGTGTCGGCTGGGTGGTCGTGTGACGCGCTTCGTGTGCTCGCGCTGGTCGCCTGTGTCTCGCCTCGGTCCTGAGTGGCCTTTGTTAGAATGGGCGCTGTCCGAGCGAGGAGCGACGTGGCGGAAAGCAACTGACTGGGATCACGGACACACGTAACTACGGTGAGTACGATTAGGTAATCTCGACACTAACTACTACGTGAGACCGGTATCTCCAACATACCCTCTCGGTCGAAGCGTAGTCCATATCTACGGTAGTGACAATGTGATTAAGTGAGTGTAATGGGGGAAGGGAATATCAATGCTGTGGGTGCACGCGTGCCAAGTTCGAACTAACGCTTCCCCACCATGCGCGACAAGGACAATTAAGCCGCGTAGGCATTTCGAAGAACAAGTGCTACCTATCAGCTCTGCGGTACACGAGAACGCGATAAACACTGATAGCATTCAGGACGGTGCAAAAGCATCTACATGCTACGATACGAACAGGCTATTGTGGACAAAGATGAGCGTGGAAAACTGATGGCGATAGATGAGCATGTCTCCGAATAGACGAATTAGTAAGGTACAAATGAACAAGTCCTTTGAGATAACAATTCTTCTGCATAAATCGAAAAATAAATCACGATCCGTGGTATCGAATGGCATCATCACTTCGTCTTTGCTGACTCTTCTGCCTGGGGCTGATATCCCGAATCGTCATCCAAGATGTTGTGCATCGCTCCCTCCTTCATCGCCTTCATCCGTTCTCGTATTACGGTCGACATTTTGTAGGTCTTGTACAGACCTTGGGTGTGGACGGGCTCCCAGCCATCGGGTAGACGCTCTTGTTCTACCCATAGACGAAGGACGTCCATGTCAAGACCATCCGTAGCCGCGTTTTCGCCGCCCAAGACGCCAATCGCAATCGCCATCTCCCCGCGCGCAATCTCCGCATGGACGCCATCCAATGGCCGAGACTCCGCTTCTCGCTTCACGCGGATGTTGGCGACGTCTTCGAGCGTCATACGGCCGGGAAGGTAGCGTCCGCCGCCCTCAAGTGCGACTCTGAGGAGAGACTCGCTCGGTTCGGTGGGCGCGTACTCGTCATCGTCGTGTGCGTCAATGTGGAAGAGGGAGGCATCGTGCTCGATGAGGTTGTGTCGAGCAAGATCGGAGAGGGACATGTCACGGTATTGTGCAAGGAGGAGAATGCCACCAAAGGCAAGGATATACGCGAGCACGGTGGACAAATGGTATCCCTCCTTGAGGGCTTTGATGATATCGAATACGCCAACCTTCATGCCATTTCGTGGTCTAGGTGGGGTGTACGTGGTCAGAGGTGGGGGACACAACGACGTGTTGGAAGAGACTCACAGGTAGCCGTGGTTGGCCAAAGTGTTCAGAGCTGGACAGGGCGACCTGAAGTCGCCGGGTTGTGGAGGACAGTATGCATGGGTGTTGCCCGTTACAGGACATACACCATGAGAGTGTGCGTGGTGGTCGTGGGGGTCAACTGGAGATGCAGGTACGGGAGAGGCTGGGCCAGACATGATGCTTGTAGGTAGGGGAGGAATGGGACAGACGCTTGATATATTATGGGGTAGGCACCAAGTCGGATGGTGGCTTATATACTAGCCAGGAGGGCTTCTACTATTCTGGACAAATGTCCCCATCTGGACAGATATGAAGAGCTCCCTGCCAAATTCAAATCGTAAACACTACACAACTGCATCAGAAGAGTCGGTGTCGGATACGTACAGCTGATAAGACTAGGATTGCGTCGATATGGAGACGTCTTGTAAGAGAGAGTTTAGCTGGCTTGGGACACAGGTTAGAACTCTGCAGTACACAGCAGGCGAACAGCAAGTCTTGTGGGATCACGAGGAAGGACTCACAGCATTCACCTCAGCGCCGAAAGGGTTGCGAAGCTGTACCAGGTGACTTGCACCCCAAATCCAGGAAAATGAACTCAAGCTTGCACAGCCGTAGTACGATTGCGGAAGCATTTCACCATTTGAGAATCAATGTCTCGCTAATCCTCGCAACCTCAACGGCGCCGACTCTCCCGCCGTCCTCGTCCTTGGCAGGCCCGGGTGAGTTACAACCTAATTTTCAACAAAGGTTTTGTGTTTCGACTCTTTCGAAGCCACTCTACGGCCGCCGCCTTGTTGACTCCGCAATTGGTGACTCAGCGAATTCCTCCTTTGGGAGTGCCAGCGCATCTCAGGCTGGAGACTTGGTTGGCGCTGTTCCAACCACGACAGCCAAATCGTCGTCACGATACAAGCCGCATACATACATAGGTCCGCTGATGAGTGGCGGGGGCCGTGCACACAGTCCGTAATCACGTCTTGATTGTGGATCTCAAGCGAGGCTGACAGTGCTAGTAGTGAGCGCTGATCATGCGCTCGCGTGGTTAGGGCCCATGGCGAGCGTGGGATCCAGATGGTCGGGGCGTGCGCTGCGCCGTAACCCCCTCGCTCAGATTTTTCTCCCCTTGTCCCTGCATTCCCATCGTCCCTCTTACCATCGATCGAACTCAAAATATTTCTACCGGGCCTGCGACGATTCCAGAATGGAAGACAGTCGATAGACGGA
This sequence comes from Tylopilus subfusipes, assembly GCA_038091275.1. Classification (NCBI taxonomy): domain Eukaryota; kingdom Fungi; phylum Basidiomycota; class Agaricomycetes; order Boletales; family Boletaceae; genus Tylopilus; species Tylopilus subfusipes. Next base: position 5,927 of record JBBPOB010000858.1, on the reverse strand, counting down.
GCGTATCACGAATCGGGGTTAACCACACGCCGACGTTCGGCCTCGGCAGGGACGAGTTTCACGGGTTCTCCCAAGGTCGGCGTGGGTATTTTGGCGGGGTCGACCGGCCAAACTTCCTGCGGACTCATAGTACAGCAAGGACAAACGATTTCCGGTGGAACTCGGCCAGCCATGCCCTTCCATACCGCCCATAGCATCGCGGTCGAACACTCTGGCACTCACGTTCGCAAGCTGTTCTGTCTGGTGGCACCCTGTCCATCCCTCACAGTATCATGTGTCGTGGGGAACCTGACGTTACGACATGACCAATATCGTAACTGATGGGCTCGATCAGGGCAACGCCGTGTGGTGTCCCTCATTACGATTACCTTTCGCCGCCGCATCTGCTAAGTACATATGATTGTTCGCGTCGCTTCTAGAGCACTTACTATGTGCCAGTGGATGAACGTGTGATGTGCCTTGGCGCTGATGCGGCGTATCTCAGTCTCGGGCCTGGACAATCCGGCCACCTTTCCAAAGGAAAGCGGACCATTCTGCCCGAGCGTATCGTACTCGTACTCGAAAGGCATGGTACCTCCATTCCTCAACCTTGCGGCGGGTTCGCACTTCGAGTCACAACAAAGATGCATTAGTTGTGTAGACACCGTCTCGACGGGGGCGCGGGCGCAGCCATACCTTTCCTGTATGATGCTGTGACCAAATGCCGATTGTGTCGATGCATATGCCCTCGACGGTGATCTGGGTGTGGATGACGTTGGGATCGTCTGATTTACTTCTCTCAATTCGAGAAATGGAATACCTTTTCGGTCCCCTTGCACTGGATACGATTGCTGTAAAATATGTACCGCGTTGGTTTGTGCAGCATGCGTACGATGACAATTCGAATGGCATGAAAACTGGCTGGGATACCTACGGTTTAGAGGCATGTACTGCGTAAACTGTGCTACTGCAGTTCTGGTCATCCAGCCCATCTATTTTACATATGCCTTGTTCGAAATTCACTTACGGATCGCTAGTGTACGCCTAGACCGGTTTCTGGCTAGATTCTCTTGTATGATTCAAATGCAAGCGGTCTATGGCTGATACCATCTGCGTATGACGTATTGCGAGTCACAATGAGCTCGTTGGCGGGATAATGCTGTAAAGCATGTCCACACGCCAGATTGCGCAGCACACGATGGCGGAAGGGCCATCCATGAAAACTGGTTAGGACATCTAAGGTTTACAACCATGTGCACCGTTGGCTGTGCCACTGCCGTTCTTCTTAGCATCATATTTTATGCTTAGTTCGACTTCTCTTCGCTTGCGGATCGCTAGCTATGTCCGCCTAGATCGGCATCTAGCTGGATTCCCTTGTATGATTCGGACGTCCGCGTCAACGGCCGATGCCATGTGCATATGACATATCGCGAGTCATGATGAGCTCGTCGGCGGGATAAGTTCCACTGACTTGCAGTCAACTCGGATGTCTGGATGGACTTTGCAGGGTCAGCGTCTTTGATATATAGAACTGCGTGTTCGTCATCGATAGAGTGAGTCATCGCCAGCCATATCGGAGCTGTTTCGGGGAAAGTGAGATGACCGTAGGCGAGCACAACCTGCCAGCACTTGAAGCAGGCAAAGCGGGCACGAGAATCCCAAGACTTGACGTGCGCGGCTCACCGAACGGAGGAAGACCAATTGATGCGCGACCTAGCTAAATCCAGCTTGTTGACCTGTTAGTGGGGCTATCAAGGATCACGAATCCCCTGCATATGTCCATGCTGACGCACTAACCATATTGCCGTCTCTGGTGAGTTGGTCAACATCTTCACCTGGTCCATCCAACTTTCGGGGGAAAGTTACACTGCCCCTACCCCCTCTCCCCCTCGAACGATCGAAATTGTCTCGTGCAGGACAGGTATGTCGTCTAGCGGTTGAAATGGCACGACAAGCGGACCGTGAGTGAGGGATAACAGTTCCTGGTTTTACCGGTTTTCCGAATGGGCATAAAAAAGGCCACCTACGTAGGACGGCAACCATGATTAGGCTGTCGAAGTGGCCATGAGGGGTGGGTTCAAGTCAAAATGGTTGTTGTGTGAGTCGTAAGCCTTCCTTGATCAAGGATGTACCGCAGGTCGTCCAGGATGGTTGGGTTAGGCGAGCCACGGTCCTCAACTACGAAGGTTGACCCACTAGCATATCATGTAGTTGAAAATACATTGCTGAGGTCTCCGAAATTCTCATAACCCTCTGAGGAACAAAATGCCAAGGTTGGTAAGTATAACAAGTTCCTAGGAATGGTGACAGGGAATAAACTATGTGGCATTTCAGTATGTCGCAATCGACTCTTCAAGGTCACCAAGGTCGTCGCATACCTCAAAGGTATTCCCAATGATTAGTCAGTCCCTCGCATCGCTAGTTTCTACTCACCAGGGTTTGATGGCTTCCTCGACCGCCGAGGCAGTACAGCCCTTACGGCCGCATCGATACGGTGAAGAAAGTTTCTGATCAGAATGATGTGCCTCACGTGAACGGCAGACACCTTCCCTCCATACCGCCACGACCGGCATCCAGCTAGATTCCCTTCTGGCAAGTAACCGGTGCGCATATGATGTATCACCCGTCACGATGGGGCTCGTTGGCGGGACCGCATCCCTCTGACTCGTGGTCGTATCGGAGCCTGCAACTTGAATACACATCACGCGTTGTGGACGCTCCATTTTTCCGACTTTTCAGGTCTTTGAGCTAGGGCATATCTGCCATCCCTAGGTCTCGGATATCGGTAAAATTTCAAGTCCGGTGTCTCACCAGGTTCCCGTGGACCTTCAATTTCCGTATCAATGACGCTGAGGCTGTTGTATTTAAAGGCATGATGCATCCTAAAGTTGAAGCCGCAAGAATGACGAGCGATCCTTTCGGTCAAACCCGCAGCGGCACGACATCAACATAGAGTTAAGATCCGGAGGTGCGCACCGTGGGACAACGACGGAATACATCTACCTGTAGGAGGGAAGAGGCTATGTGGTGGCATAACAGCATACGCGTGGCTCAGCGACGCCATAGATACATTGTGTTGAGTTCGAAACCCCATCATTCGGGTGTGTGCACAAGCGTGACCCTGTGTGGGCACGAGAAGCCGCATCATCGTTGATCCATTGCGATCATATGTTTGGAAATCTCAATGGAAGCAGGGTCTCCGTATTTTGGGAGCACACAGGTTGAGAGTGGGGGCCAAAGGAATGATTGGCTTTCTTTTGAAACCTTGAAGGCCGGCCTAGAGAAGATACCGGAGTGAAGCACTCGGTAGTACGAAAGATGGAGAGCCGCGTTGACAGGCCAGAAAACGCTCTGGTTTTCTGGAGGGTGTGAAGGTCTTGTGAGTCTATGATATGGATGTCTTTGCAAAACTTTGGATAGGGCAGTTGGGCAACACCATGCGCGCGCCGCGGATGCAACCCAACCCACGTGACTGGCTCAACAAATTTCCTTGGCGTACCAGTGGCACGAGCACTAGCTATGTATTCGTTGAACGCTATCGTCCATATCTGCAGCGAATTCTGAACAAGTCCGAAGTGCTAGTGTGGCCCTTCCCATTGTCGATGAGAGACTTCCACCAGCGCGTTTCTCCCACGACTCCGCAGTTCATGGCGAACGGTTTGGAACTTTCGATGTCTCCGGGCTTCTGCTTCTCTTCCATGAGTAAGTACGACCTTCACAATTATCACTTCCTACAAGATCGGCACGCCGGCCAACTTGCTGACACAATGCTGCTTAAGCCTCATTCATGCCCTAAGGATGCCGACCGTTATTAACTACTGTATGCATTTTGGAGCCCTCGGTTTCGAAGCTCTCAATTGCTGTGTTGTGTTACAATGTGACCAACCGTTGTACAACAAAGTACGCTCGGAACCCTATCCATCAGGTATCCCATCTAATTCGTTTTCGTTCGCATCTAGCCTACGGGTCATATGTACGACTCATACCTTCCGTGTTACGTGAAATACGCGGATATTACGGTAGGAACTGCGCTTTGTCGCGACACATGTGTACCGACGCTTTTGGTGGCGAGGCACAGGTAAGACATATAGAGCTGCCGCAGTGCTGCGACGGAATGTGGACTTTTGGGATTCGGTATGTACATTGACTGAATGACACCGCTCTCACGTCGCGGAGGTGCCTGTGCACCTTCATGCACATGCCTTGCCCCTACGCCACATTTGGAATCAAGGCACTTTTCGGCATGTATACTCACCCGGCATAGGTCTAGGTCCGCTGAATAACCATATGGCATATCTGCCTCACCTCGCGCCGATAATGCCATTTACCACAGCAAGGCCTCGCTCCCAACATTGGCTATCACACAGCACGATAAGGGAAGTACAAATAATTGCACGATGATCCAAGGATCGCTCGGAATTTGTGCCACGTTTCACGCCCGGATGAACGCCGTCAGCAAATCACGCCTGAGGCTGAGGGCGACGACTGCGCGCTCGGATATGATGTAGAAAAGCCAATTCAGATTATTTCCACCATCCTGACAGCTACACTATCTAGGGAGACTTGCTTGCGCAATCGTATGACAATCTCATGATCCGTGGCGACCCGCTTGTAACCATGGTGGCGTTGGGGAGAGAGTAACAGCGCAGTCATGGGCTGTCTAATACGAGCAACGAACCTGAGCGCTCTCGTATGCTCGCCGTACGGGGTTGAAGGTGAAGGGGGTGGGAGACTGGAGGGCGCTGACGGCCGAGAATTCTCGTAGCGGACACTGAGGCGATCTGGTTGACTATTATCGTTGTACCCAAGCGTTTGTGGTCCGATCGATTCGTCGGCGTTTTGCTGCAAGGCAGACTCTACTCGTGTATCCGAGAGACGATCAGAGGTAAGATCAAAGCCTGCCTCCATATCTCGATGACCATGCGGTGCGCCAAGGTCGAGGAGTTCATGAATCCACGGGCACGCCAGTAACAGGCCCTTGGCAGAAAACTTGCGCGCCGTACAAATCTTCGTCTCTTCGAGAGCGGCTGCCCTCGCGATATACACATCGGTGTTCGACTGGGAGGCGCGATCCGCTTCATAGGCCGTGACAGGGAACGCGATGCAAGGCAGACGGAGGAGCCAACCAGTGAACTCCGCGCTGGGTTGACGCGCTAGCCTCTCATACAGCGCGAGTGTTTGTACCTGGTCCTCCCTCGTAAACGAAGACTGCAGCTCCAACACGCAACTCTCTATCTCATCTTCCCGGATAGATGCCGGTGTGCGGGATGACCCCTGATACGCCTTGACTTGGGTAGGCAGGCAGCTATTCAGCTCGGATGATTCTCCAATCCAATCCAAGCAACCAACATCCCCCGACTTCGAACATATTATGATCATCTGGAGCAGTCGTGCGACAGCCTGATTCGGCGTCTCGCCAGGTATCACAGACATGACGACATTAAAGATGCCAAAGAGACAGTAGGCAGCGTCTTCCGGTACTGTAGTGTCGCGTTTCGATGCCATATGAAGTTTCCAACGTACGTCATCCGAACTAGGGCGAAAGGAGAGCAGGTCTTTTTGGGGTACGCTGACTGCGTTCGCTATCTCCGTCATGATCACTGCGGATTCTTTGTGATTGGGACGTGAGTCGAAGAGGTACGGCGTCCAATCGGCGTGAAAGAAACGGATGACCGTAGGTGCGAGGAGTTCTTGTAGCGTCCAACCACGTGTGATCCATGCGCTCCCGGACAGTCCTCCAGGTAGCCCCGAAGGCGGTACGTCCCAAAGGTAAACGAGAGCGAGAGAGGAGTGATGGTACCATCTGAACATAGAATTAATCGACTTTTCGAACTCCCGTTGGTTCGTTTGGTCGATACAGCATGTATCGCTCCACGCCCAACGATACCCAGCCTTGCTAGCGGTTCTGCAGAAAGTCTGCAACTTGATGGCTGTAGGTAGTTTATCCG
>JBBPOB010000857.1:0-12554 GCA_038091275.1 Tylopilus subfusipes | reverse complement strand
ACCCTTACTTAGACCAGATTTGTCTTGGCCCATAAAGAGTCAGATTAAATCTAAGGTTTAGATCTCAAGTCCAAGGTTATACATAGCCCCATCAAACCTGTGCATTGATGATCCTGAACACTGCCCAGCATACCCTACTGAGACTATGCCTGTTAATGTTGACATGAGAACCATTCCCACCATCAATAAATCACATTATTAGCTCATGCATTGCCTCTGTGATTCCCATGCCTACATAGCCTGCTGTAAAGTAGCATAAAAGGAGAGCTGAAAACACAGATAAGATAAGATAAGATCCCCCTCAGAGCGGAGATTAGATCTTCATAAAGGATTAGATAATAACACTTATACTAGTCCAATCTTGTGTACACTATTTCCCATCTTTGGCCTAGCACTAAAGCAGAAAGCTAGTACTAAAGAGGAAGGCTTACTAATCAGGCACTTACCTGATTATATAAGCTATACTTACTGGATAGCCACTCCAGCAGAAAGGCAATTGTAACCTAGATAAATCTAATCTAGGAATATCTAGTAACTGTTAATGCACACTAGTGCAATCAGTACTCCAGTTTCCCAATAAAGAGGTTTATTACTAAGCCTTATTGAGTGTGAACTGAGTGAACCTTAAGGGAATTTTCCCACACTTCTCCCCACCACATTTGATAAGTAACTCTCACACAAAGTGCCTTGTGATATTATCCCTAGTTAAGTCTTGCTAGGCTCACTATAACTCAACAACTACCAGGGATTAGGAACTGACTATTTCAGAAATTACTACACCTGGTAACCATATTACTAAGCCTTCCCACACAGCCATAGCTCCCATGCTTCAAGCAAGAAAGGACACAGAAGCTTAGATCTTTACTAGTCAGACTTTGATTAGCCTTAATCATACACCAGTTGCTAATAAACATTAGCAATACCAACACCACATGCTAGAAAGAAGCCAACCCTATTCTCTGAATAGACTATTCGAGATTGGAAGAACAACCAGGGATGTAATTAGCTAAGTTTCTCACTCACTGACTAGCAATGCTACTATTTGATCTGGTAGATGCATTGTCCATTACCAGCTTATAGTTAGATTGGGCCCAGAGGGAAGATTGAAGAGTTCCCTAGCATCCATTCATCTTTCCCTGACTAACAACAATGGTATCCCTCACAATTTGTGTCTCTGACATGGAAATGACCAGAGACTTCATGGTGTTGAACTGTGGTTCACACAATATCATCCTTGGACTCCCTTGGCTTCATGAAGTCAACCCCATCATCAATTGGAGTACTAGGGCAATTGGTATCTCTGATAAACTTCCTACCCTATGGCATGATCACCCCCATGCTCTCCAGCTATGATACCTCATCCACTATCTCAATGTGGACCCTTTTGTGAAAATTAAATGTTTCCTTGTGAAACAAATAGAATGGAATGCTGCTTGGATTAAAAAAACCACCTTATCCACAGAGATTACTCAGAAGGAGGAGAAACCACAACATACTCTCCCTCCTTAGTTCTCTGAGTTCCAAGATGTTTTTCAGAAACCACTGAATGGGCAGCTACCTCCCTCTTGATCCTTTGACCACACCATTGAGCTGACTGAGAATTTTGTTCCAAAACAAGCAAAAGCTTATTCTCTTAATCCAAAGGAGTTGGAAGCTTGTTGAGAATTCGTTGATGAACATCTTAAAACTGGTAAAATTCAACCCTTGAAGTCCCCTCAAGCTAGTCCCTTCTTTTTCATTCCAAAGAAGGATGGTACTCTTCATCCCTGCCAGGATTATTGATATCTCAGCCAGCATACTGTCAAGAATGCCTACCTGCTCCCACTTATCTCGGATCTCATGGATAAGCTGAAGAACTCATCTATCTTCACTAAGATGGATGTGCATTGGGGATACAATAATGTCCTTATTTCCCCTACTGATTGATGGAAAGCTGCCTTTATCACCCCATTCAGATTTTATGAACCCACTGTCATGTTCTTCAGACTCTGCAATTCTCCTCCTACCTTCCAGGCACTCATGGACCATATCTTTGGGGACTATATCACTGAAGGATGGCTAATCATTTACATGAATGACCTTCTTATCCATTCCTTGGATCCTGCCCTATATGAGCACCTAATGAAGCTAGTCCTGGAATGTCTTTGGGAGCATAAGATGGGGTTGAAGTTGGAGAAATGCTTCTTCAACACTCCCAAGGTGGAATATCTGGGAATTGTTCATGAAGGTGAAGTCACAATGGACCCTGTCAAACTCAAAGCCATCACAGACTGGTAGTCCCCCACCAACCTGAAAAAGGTCTGCTCCTTCCTTGGATTTTGCAACTTCTATCAGAAGTTCATTTCTGACTTTGCTACTATCACCCGACCCTTGAATGCCCTTACTGGGAAGAATGTTCCCTTTTTTTTATTGAAAGAAACTGCCTTCCACTGCCTCCAACATTGCTTCCTGAAGTGGCCAATCCTTTGATTTCCTAACATTCAGCTCTTCTTCATAATGACAGATTCCTCCCTTACTGCTGCCAGGGCAGTCCTCATGCAGAAGGATTCTAACGGTGATCTGCATTCTTGTGCCTATTATTCTCACATGTTCAGCTCAGCTGAATGGAATTATAACATCTATAACAGGGAACTTTTGGTGGTCATCCTCACCTTGGAGGAATTGCAACATTACCTCACTGGAACTCATCACCCTGTCACTATCCTCATGGACCACAAAAACCTCACATACTTTAAGGCCCCCACAAACTATCTTGTCGACAGGCTTGCTGGATGCTTTTCATCCAGGATTTTGACCTCATTTGGGATTATCACCTGGGGTTACACATGGGTCCTGCTGATGTCCTGTCTTGCAAGGAGGACATCAACACAGCCAGGGACAACACAGAAGTCACCCTGCTCCCTCTGGAGGTATTTGTTAATGCCCTGGTCATCAAGTTGGCTACCAAAATCACCACTTCCACTCCCATTGACCCGTTAGTTGTGGATACCCTTGCTGCCCTTGAAAAGGAATCCCCCTTCCTCCTTTGTACCTCCTGCATGGATTGGATGTTCCTTGATTGGAAGCTCTACTTCAAGGGGCACCTCTATATTCCTGAGCCCACCCACCATGATTTGGTCTCCTCCCTTCATTCATCTCCTGTGGGGGGCCATGAGGGATATTTCCACACAGTGCATCATGTCCAATGTGATTACTGGTGGCCTGGGATGACCTCTTACCTCTGGTGCTTCATTGCTGAATGTACTACTTGTCAGGCCGCCAAGGTTAATGCTCATCCCACTGTCCCTGGCCTCACTCCCCTTTCCGTCACTGCCACTTGCCCTTTTCAACACCTCTCAGTTGATCTTATCATGGACCTTCCCCCTTCCCTGGGCTTTGATTCTGTGATGATTATGGTTGACCATGGCCTTATGAAGGGGGTAATTTTCCTCCCTTGTCACAAAACTATCAATGCTGCCAGCATTGCAGCCCTCTTTTTCCAACATATCTTCCCTCATTTCAGCCTCCACAACAAATGCATTTCCAATCAAGGTTCTCAATTCGCCTCTGGCTTTGCCTGTGAGCTCTCCCATCTCCTCCAATATGACCTCACCCTCTCTACAGCCTATCATCCCCAAACTGATGGAGAGACCAAATGGGTTAACCAGGAGTTAGAGACCTACCTCCACATCTTCTGTAATGGAAACCCAACAAAATGGGCTTCTCTTCTTTCTATGACCAAATTCTCCCATAACTCCATAGTCCATTCAATTACCAAACAAACCCCATTTTCTCTCATGATGGGCTATGAGCCCAGAGCCTATCCCCCTTTTGGGAAAACCTTCCTCCCAATGCTTGAACAATGCCTCCAATCCCTGGACAAATCTTGGAAGGAGGCCCATTCCACCCATGAACTGGCTCAATAGCTTATGAGGGAATGGATTTCCTCCACATTTAAGCTGTGAAAAACTGGAGACAAAGTCTGGCTGAACTCCTGCAACCTGAAACTTTGTTATCCCTCCCAAAAACTCACTTCTAAATGGGAAGGCCCCTTTGGAATCACCCAGATGATATCCTGCAGTGCCTATCAGCTAAAACTTCCTCCTACATGGAAAAATCATGATATCTTCCATGCTTCCCTTCTTTTCCCATATAGAGAAACTGCAGAACATGGCCCCAATTTCCTTAACCCTCCTCCCAATCTGATCACCAGAGAAGAAGAATACAAAATAGACAAAATCCTCACCCACTGAGAATATTCCCGACACCACCAATTCCTCATCTTTTGGAAGGGTTATTTTTCCACTGAAAATACCTGGGAATCTGAGTTGAACTTAATGCATGCATGGACCACCCTTGCTGCTTATAAGGCCAAATTCCCCTCTGAGTTGGCTAACTAAACCATTTGTCTCACCCCCATCACTCCACTATGCAAACCTCTATCTCTTTTTCTATCTCTTTAGGTCATGCCAACCTACTCCTCATTCTTGCCCTCTCTATCCTCTACCTCAGCTATAAGACATTTCATACCCTTAATCACCCTATCATCTCCATTATGGGAATTGGTGGATTCCAATTTAAGTGGGCTCTCGTCCACCCCCAGTCCTATAGAACTTCTATGTACAAGCTCAATGAGACCAATCAGTGGGGTGGTGCACAGACCTGGGACCCCCCAGACTTAGGTCTGAAGGAATAGGCAGCACTAGCAGAAGAAGAACTGATGGAAGACTAGCTGGTTGTGGTGGAACTCTATCATCTCCTTATGGGTTCAGAACTAGTTTCCCAACCTGTTTTGTAAAATTTCAAATCCTGTTCACTGCTTTCTCTGATGGAACTCCATTTCTGTCCACTTTCTTATTTGGATCAGACTTCCACAAAATTCCTTCAGCCCATAAAAGGGGATACCATCTCGATCCCTACTCCACATTTAAAAACTATGCCTTTTCATGTCCAGTTCTACCAACTACTCCTCAGCCTCTCCATTGAGTGTTGACAGAGTTTCATTACTGACATGCTAGAATGTGCTTCCTCCACCTTAGCCCTAGAAGCACTTCCCACCCATCCATCTTAAGGATTCATCCACCACCTTATCATTCTTTACCATCATTATGCCATCATATGGGCCCAACTCTCCCAGGACCCAACCCTCCTTTTCCCTTCCATTGTGATACTCCTTAAGACTCACAACATCATCCTTGACACCCTCTTGGAGGCAGGTATCCTCCTGTTCATTGTGCAACTTCTACCTCCCATCCTCCAACAAGCAACTCCCTCCCTCTGGCACACAGTAGTACTCTTGACATTCAGTGGTCCTCCATCCTCCTCTGCCAATACTGCATCAACCACTTCAGGATCTCATGAACATCCTAGTGCCAGAACTGCTCCTACCTCTCTGACCCCTCCCTCATCAAACCCTAGTGGGCCACATTCCCTCTGCAAACAATACGCCACCTTCTTTCTTCTTGGCTCTCGATGTGGAGACCATGACACCCATCTGGGAACTCTTGGCAACTCAGGGGATTCTGGGAGTATGGTTCAGTCCCCATCCCCAAATGCCCCCACCACACCCCATAATTGCACTTCCCCTGAACCAATCCCTATTCCCCAACCCCCTCATCAATGCTGTCAAGAAATATGCTTTGTTTGTGGAAGCATAGAGTACTTCCAACCCAATTTCCCCCAATACCAATGTATTATTCGCCACCAATCCTCCCCCAGACACTCTCAGTATCAATGTCCCCAACAACAATATCCCCACTGTCAGGATCTCAGACACTCCCTCTTTGAGTACACCAATCCCAATCTTGATCCTTCCATCCACATCCCAGGATGATTCCTCATCACTTCCAACCCCAGGGTGGAGTACTGATGAGATAGCCTTGGTTCTGACAGTGATGCATCATTCTGAGTCAGAGTCTTAGATGTACGAAGGGGGTAATGTTACAAATTTTCCATTTCTTTCATTGTTACCTCCTATGTGGACAACATTCTCTTCCTTTCCCACCTCCAATAGGATGGCATTCCTATTTTAGATGATCTGCTTCCAGCTTCTGCTCCTGTTTAGGTTTCCTGATCTGCTTCCATATGTTCCTTCTTTGTTGTTTCTCTTTTTAGACACAGAGTGTCACAAATTTTCCCTTTCTTTCATTGTTACCTCCTACATGGACAACATTCTCTTCCTTCCCTACCTTTGATGAGATGGCATTCCTATTTTAGATGTTTCACGCTTGTTTCTAATCTGATCCTATGCATTTCCTTTTTCCTTATCTCCTTCCATATCTAGACATGGAGTCCCACTTCTTCTTCTGACCTTCCTGTTCTGACAGGACTCTGCCTTCTATGGAACTCCACTTCCATTCCATTTCCATTTCTGTTTGCTTCTTTCCTCACAGATAGCTGTTCTCTTAAATGGGATCTCTTGTTCCCATTCCTTTCCCCATTTCCCATAAATACTGCACTGTCATGTACAGTAGTCCCCCAACTAGATCTACACAATCCAGCCTAGGTTCTAGCACCAGACAATCCCTATTGTCTGAGACCCACCTCCAGGTGACCCTCCATCATCTGAGACCACTTTCCATGTTGTCACTGTTTGTGAGCATGAGACTCTTATCAAGGTTGCTGTGTCTCTTTGTGAGCACAACCCTTGAGACTCACACAGCTGGATTCTATACTTAACATTAACAAAAGATCTAGTTCTCCCTTTGTCCCTGCCACTGAGCAACAGGACACCCACCCTTCATCATTTGATGAATCAACCTCACCACTCTCCTCACTGCCCAATCCAACTCAGAAGAAGAAGAAGAACCTTTCCCTACTCCTGGTATCACTTCACCTCATACCAGATCTCCTTCTTTGTCATTCGAAAACAAGGAATTTCATCCAGTGGAGGAACAGAGAAATTCACCTTCGAGACTTTCACCAGCTCTATTAGGCCCTGCCCAATGTTCCAGCAGACCCTTTCCAGAATCATTAGGCACTACATCTTCTCAACCTTCCACCCCACATTCTTCCACTCCTTGACTCCCCCCTCCTTCTCTTTATGTCAGTAGAACTCCACTCACTCAAGACTATCTAGACAATGAAGATGACTCTATTGAGGTTAATCCTACTCCTATTCCTTTGTGAATCATAACCAACTTGTTCAAGCTAAGAGCTGGACTATCTGAGGATTTCTCTGGAAAAGCCAAGGATGCCAACCGATGGCTCCTGGCTATGAAGGCCTATTTCATGATGAATTAGGCCAAATATTCTGACAATGCTGCCATAATAACCCTCCTCAACAAAATGAGCAAGGGATGGGGCATAGCCTTCTCTGAGGGATGGCTAATGAAGATGGCCAACAAGAGTACATTGGCATCTGAATGAACACTGGAAAAGTTAGTGAAGGACTTTAAGTGCATCTTTGTTCCAAAGGACACCACTGCTAGGGCCAGGATGGCCTTACATGACATTTGGATGAAAGGAAAGCCCTTTTTAGGTGACTTTCATAACTTCCGCTTGGCTTTCAAGCTTGGGGCAGGATGAAGTGGGGTGATGAACCAGGATATTCTAAAGGACCTGGTTAGGTGTGCAGTGTTGAAATCACTGGCACACAAAATGACAGCTCTTGCAGATGAATCAAAGACATTGGCTCAATAAGGCTGGTCAATTCTATAATGCAGCCAATAGGTTGAAATCTCTTAGGAAAGGAGGACCATATACTCCTTCCACCTCTTCATCTTCCACTAGAACTTGTGACCCTATGGCCATGGATGTCAATTCAGTTCATCTCTCCCCTACAGACCATGCAGAGCATATGAGGAGTAACAAGTGTTTCATCTACCATAAGGTTGGTTGTAGCACTTGGAACCACCCTAGGAACTGAAGCAACAACCCCTTCCACTTCCAAGGCAACTGAAACCAGTGTTCTCAGAATGTTCACACTACTTCCACTGAATTGCCTTTCCCCCCATCTCCACCTAAGGAGGACCCAATCCTCCAATATCTTCAAACCCTTGATGTGGATCAAGCCTTTGCCCTTTGAACTCTCAAGATCTGCTTCAATGACAAACTCGCCAAGGATGGAGAACAGGTTAATGCTTTAGACAGTGAGGACGCCCCCACTATTCCTGCTAATCAATAGGATTTTTGAAAGGAAGAAGTGAGTCAACATCACATTCTCCACATACTCTCACACCTGTATTGGTATCTGATAGAAATGCTAGATCATTGCAAATCCCTCTTTTTGCATATGTTGGACCAACTGGAAAAATCATTGACACCACCACATTATTGGACAGCAGTGCCACTGGATGTTTTGTTGACAAAGACCTTGTTGAGTGAATGAAGTGGCTGAAAAAATGGATGGGCCTACCCCTCAAGGCTTATAATGTCGATAGGACTAATAATGCCAATGGATTCATACAGTATATGGTATCCCTCACGATTCACATTTCTGGCTCAGAAATGACCAGGGACTTCATAGTGTTGAACTGCAGTTCACACAATGTCATCTTGGGACTCCCTTGGCTTTGTGAAGTCAATCCCATCATTAACTGGAGTACTGGAGCAATTAGTATATCTGATAAACCTCCCACCTTGCAGCATGATGATCCCCATACCATTCAATAGTGATATCTTCTCTGCTATTTGAACATAGATCCTTCAGAAAAAATTGAAGCCTCACTTGAAAAGCAAATTATCAAAAACACTGCATGAATATGAAAAATGATGTTATCCACAAAGATTGCTCAAAAGGAAGACTGCCCCAAGCATACTCTTTCCCCACAGTTTGCTGCTTTCCAAGATGTCTTTCAGAAGCTGTTGGATGGAAAACTACCTCCATCCTGCCCCTTTGATCATACAATAGAGTTCACTAAGGACTTTGTCCCAAAGCAAGCAAAGACCTATCCTCTCAATCTTAAGGAACTCAAAGCATGTAGGGAATTTATTGATGAGCACCTGAAAACAGGCAAGATTCAACCATTGAAATCTCTGCAGGCTAGCCCCTTCTTTTTTTATCCCAAAGAAGGACAGCACTCTTTGCCCCTGTCAGGACTATCGTTACCTTAACCAGCATACTATCAAAAATGCCTATCCACTCCCTCTTATCTCAGACCCTATGGATAAACTGAAGCATTCATCTATTTTCACCAAGATGGACATCCACTGAAGGTATAATAATGTCCTCATCTTCCCCACCAACCGATGGAAGGCTGCTTTTATTATCCCATTTGGACTATATGAGCCCACTGTCATGTTCTTTGGGCTCTGTAATTTCCCACCGATCTTTTAGGCACTCATGGACCACATTTTTGGGGATTACATCACTAAGGAATGGTTAATCATCTATATGGACAACCTTCTTATCCATTCTTCAGATGAAACCTTATACAAGGAGTGCACTAGGTTCATCTTGGAATGCCTTTGGGAGCACAGACTGGGTTTGAAGTTGGAAAAGTGCTTTTTCAATACTTTCAAGGTGGAATACCTTAGAATGATAGTTTACAAAGGGGAGGTTGCAATGGACCTTGTCAAACTCAAGGCTATTAAGGATTGGGAATCCCCACCAACTTGAAGAAAGTTCACTCTTTCCTTGAGTTTTGCAATTTTACCAAAAATTCATTCCCAATTTTGCTATCATCACCCACCCCCTAAACACTCTTAGCAGAAAGAACATTTCCTGGACCTGGGATCTACTGGAGGAAACTGCCTTTCACTGCTTCCAATGATGTTTCTTGAAATAGCCTGTTCTTCACTTCCCAGATGTCCAATGTCCCTTCTTTGTCATGACCAATGCCTCTCTCATAACTGTAGGGGTGGTCCTGATGCAAAAAGATTCCAATAGCGATCTTTATCCCTGTGCCTATTTCTCCCATACATTTGACACTGCCGAATAAAACTACAACATCTATGACAGAGAGCTTTTGGCAGTCATTCTCGCCCTAAAGGAGTGGTGACATTACCTCACAGGAACTCATCACCCCATCACCATCCTCATCAACCATAAGAACCTTACCTATTTCAAGGCCCCCCATAAACTCTCTTGTCATCAGGCTAGGTGGATGCTCTACATTCAGAACTTCAACCTCATATTGGACTACTGGCCCAGTTCACAAATGGGCCCCACTGATGCTCTGTCTTGAAAGAAGGATGTCAATACCACCGGGGACAATGTGGAAGTAACCCTGCTTCCCCCCTTGGCATTTATCAATGCCTTGAATGTTGAGTTGGCCAATAAGATTGCAGATTCCACTCCCTCTGACCCTTTAGTCATGGAGGCACTCACCACTCTTGAAAAGGAATCCCCTTTCCTTCCTCACATCTCTAGGGCTGATTGTATGTTCCTTGATGGGAAACTCTACTTCAAAGGGTGTCTCTACATCCCTGAACTGGTAACATCACGGACCTTCTTTCACAACATTCCTTTGACCCTTTTAGGGCATCATACAGTTTCATTTGTCACTGGCAACATTTCTTAGGATAGTGGGATTGTCCAAGAGCAAGCCAGGTTGTTCTAGGCTTAATGGACTCTCCAGACTTCTGGTACTGAAGGGACATGGGTACCTCATCGTATGGGCAATATTTACTCTTTCAGATGACTTTTTGTCTTTCCCAATGCCTCACTTAGCCATAGAGGGTTGATGTTTTTTTTACTCCACAGCTTTTGCTTGTTATTTGATATCTACCTGATTTGGACAATCTTTAGCTACTATAAAAACTTATATTGCCTGTATGATGAAGGGACCTCCATTTTTTTCAGTTTCTATTTGTCTGAAGACTCATCTCTGAAGTCTCTCACCACCATCTCTATCTTTCCATTCATTTTACTCGTATTCTGGGCTCCATTGTGGTCCAGAACCTATCATCTGTCTTCCATTCCATTATTGGATTGAATGGAACATATTGGACATTCGTTGGACCCACTATTGCTCAAAATACCTTAGTCTTTACTACTCCTTCTCATCTTACACATCCTGCCAAGAACCCCTGGGACAAGTCTCACACTCGCACCACTCTTCTTTATCCTCTTGGTTATACTTAGAGTACACCACAACACTTCACATTCTTCTTACAACTGGAGCCCACCACAAGGGGTTCTAATGGTTGCTTAGACCCACTTCAGAGCGCTTAGAGATTGAAGATCTTCTTACTGACCTTCACTATCTAAATATCTCCAAATCCAAGTTCTTCATTCTGGTTACCCTAGAGAGAGCTCGCCATCATCATTTGTCATCGCCTGCCAAGTTTACTAATGTATCCTTTACATTTGAAGGGTCTGTTCATTCGACACTGAACCCAACTGCATCCTCATCATGGTATCATTCACCAGACCTAGATTCCTCCCATTCCACATCCTCTGAGTCGTCATCACTTTCACCCGTTCCATTGGACTCCCCTGCACTACAAACACAACTACAGCTTCTTCAATCTCACCTTCTCCACATTCTGCCCCTACACTAGTCATTCCATCTCAAATGGCCCCACCAATGGCTTAGCTGATACAGATGCCTCTTCGTGGAACTCAGAATGCACCTAAATTTGACGAAAAGAAACCACTGGAGCTTTCCTGTTATCTTGAGGATATAGAGTTCCTTGGTGATGCAGCCCAGCTTACCCAAGCACAGAAAATCAGGGCAGCACTTCACTATGTGGCCTTAGATGAGGCTGAGGTATAGCAGATGCTTCCAAAAACCACCATTGTCTCTTCAGATTGGACTGCATTTGCAACAGCAGTGAAAACAATGTACCCTGGATGCAAGGGTACTGACCAGTATTGTGGGGCTGATGTCCAGTACCTTGTCCAGGATTATTAGGTGAAGAATATGCGAAATCAAGACAACCTGGGAGAATATACCAGAGTCTTCCTAAAAATATCTGCTGTGCTTATTACTAAACTAGCAAATATGGAGTGGAACATACTGTACCTCAATGGGTTTCCACCTGTGCTACAACAAAAGATTTGGAACCACTTACTAATCATTAAACAGGATATTCACATGAATGACCCCTATCTGATGGCTGATGTCACTACCACAGCTAAATTCCTCCTTACCAGATTGGTATTCCAATCATCCCTACTCCTATACCTTCTACTACTACACAAATGATGCTGTACCAGCCCATGCGCATGTTGGTGCTACCTTCCATCCCCATTGCCTCATATAACCCAGCCCCTACCATCAAAGTTGAGGCCAACCAGGCCATGTGTTCCCATGCAATATGCAGATTCTGTGGTGGTCCAGGACACTTTATGTGGATGTGTCCTACCTGTATAGAGTATCTGCAAACAGGAAGGATAGTAAGGGGAACTGACAGCAGACTTTACCTGCCAGATAGAATGGAGATTCTATGGGTATAAGGAGCAAGTGTTGCAGTAGAATCATTTGCTATGGTATGCTTACCTAATATAGTACTTTATCATAGTCACATGTACTGTATCTCTCTCTTCATCCACTATCGTGAATAACACCTGCCATTGTTTGCCATGCCTCATCTGCAAGTTGCACTCCCAGCATACGACTTTTCAACATAGCAGACAATACCCTGTATTACCAGGGTATTCACAAATTTGGTAACTGCACAATGGGCTG
>JBBPOB010000856.1:0-12555 GCA_038091275.1 Tylopilus subfusipes | reverse complement strand
CATTCGAAACTGACTATTACCACACCTACAAGATGTTGATCATGTCAAGCTCCAAAGAAATTGCCTCTTTCATGGGGTCCCTAGGAATGACACCCATTTCTGCCATACGTGCGTGTTGCAAAATCTTTTGAGTACTTGAGAAAAAGAAGTCAGTGAAAATGCGTGGCAAAAAGGAGAGTAAATGCCTACTCATAAAGCACAAATCCCCCAAACACAGCTAAACCGCCGTACAGAGAGATAGACTCAGCGATAGCAAGCCCACGCATACCAAGCGGGAGGGCCATCGGAGCCAGTGAAGAGAGTGCAACAACAGTCACACCAGCGAGAAGTGGACCACCCATGTAAAGATACTTGTCGTTCCTGTCCAACATGTCAGTGCCACGTCTAGGAGGCAACACACATACACACTTTGCAGTTGCACCGACGTATGACAGTGAACTAACGACCCCGCAAGTGTACAGCGCAGCACGGGATAAGACGGCTGGATTGAGGAAGAACAATGGGCTTAGCGTTGCTGCTTGACATGCGTTGAATCCCTTTGGAGAGTTAGAAGAGAAGAGAAATATGGTCAAACGGGAATCGACTTGCCAGCCAGAAGAGGTGCTTTTGTACCGTTCTTTCCGGAGGGGTGTAATAGACACCCATCATAGAACCGATGCTCCCGACAAGACTCACGCCAAGTACAAGCCCTGCAAGGCAAATTTATACCGAGGAAGGAGGCGGAATGAAGGACACGCACATCGGTTCGCTGACATGACTCTGAAAGCAACCCCAGACCTGAACATGCTCCGGGCAGCTAGTGCCGTGAGAACAAGGCCACCTCCCGTATACTTGAAACTATCGTGTAGGTAGGACTGTTCAGCAGCAGTCAATGAGTCACGTGTGTCCCTGTTCAAGAAACCCTCGGCAATGACGACAGTTCCTGCCACCGCAGCCTACACACTTCAATCAACGAACGGGTGTTAGCGGTGTTGCTACGTACGGCTGTGATTGCGAATTTTTTCCAGGCATCTTGTGAGGAGACCTGGGTGATGGTCTGGGCATCTGTGATCAAGGTGCGGGAGAACCCGTATGGAAGTGGAGAGAGTATGGTGGGGCGTTTCTGGACGACGTTCCTGATAGCCCCAAAGCGTGCGGTAGAGAACGGCTGAGCCCTTGGACGCAAGGCGGAGTGTAGTACGGTGCGGGACAGGGCCGGCTTGAAGACAAGGGACGACATGGTGTGGTGGTCTACGAGGAACAAGCGCGAGGTTGATTAGTCAGCATTTATTGGATCGTCGACGTCATCGCTCGGCAACGTCTAATCGTTACAATATTAATATTTACGACGCAATTCGAGGCAACTTTGCTGGATCGATAACGACGACCACCTTGTGCTCCATCGCCAGCGCAATCAGACTCTGTTCTCCCCATTTCTTCCAGTCAATTTCGAAAATACCAGTCTTCTCTCCACACGACCAAGTCCAAGTCCGTTCTCGTGTCTCCACCCAACGATCAGCCTTCCCATTCGCATCGACAGGCTCGACTCTACTTACCTTGACATCATACATGTTCAATGAGCCATCCCCCCCGCCACTCGTCAGCAGAGCGCCATCAGGGCTAAATGACAGGGCAAACACATAATTGGTGTGATCCGTGAACGCCTTCAAGCAGTCCCCTGTCACCGAATCCCATAACCGGGCTGTACAATCGAACGACGCCCTGTCACGGAGTGAGGTCATAAACATGTCATGCAGCTCATGCAGCTCAAGCGACTCACGTTGCTACCAGTTCGTGCTCCCCTGCCTGGTTATTCGGACACCATTTAATGGAAGTCAGCCACCGTTTGTGGCCTTTCAGAACAACTTCAGTAGATATCAATTTTTCTGAGTGCAGGTGTTCAATATTCCATATTCGGGCGGTCGCGTCGTCCGAGCACGTAGCTAGGCGTGTGCGTGATGGATTACATTTGAGCATATTCAATTCCCCTTCATGTCCCCTGCCCCGGCGTCAACTTCGATGGTGAGCGTTTCGGTTGACTAACATACCTGAGGGTTTGAATGGGTTTAGTTCCATTCAAAGAAACGATGTGAACCACGCGATCGCTCCCACCGCTCGCGAACGTAGAGTCATCAATCCAGTCCACATCCAGACAGCAAGCTTCTGACACGCCTCATAAGGTGAGTTCCTCCAAGTGAAGCCAACAACACGTTACCTTCGTGATTTCGATATTGTCGATGCAGTCTCTTATTTTTGATGTCCCACACGCATGACGTGCTGTCCAAACTCGCAGTAACTACCCATTGTCCTGAAGGGGAGAACTTGGCAGCGAAAATGGGACCCTTCTGGGTGTCAGTACAACCCGCTGTGAAAACATGACTTTCGCCTAACCTTGTGGTGGTCGTCTGCGAGATACGCCTTTCCTGCAGAGGTGTAGATTCGAAGTGTCGCATCGTACGATCCTATCGCAACCAGTGAACCATCGGGGCTCCAGTCGACAGATGTCAAGTCGGCTTGGGAAGAAGTAGCAAGGTTGGATAACGTCAGTGTCGGCCGTGGAGAGGAGGATGAGGAACCCTCATATGGACCAAGTGGAACGTTCCAATAATTGACTGTGGCATCCCGTGATCTGACGTGTTACGTATGAAATCATGGTTGGGATGAATCGAGCTATTTAACGCGTACCCCGACACTAGCTGTCCTGCTGTAGTTGGGCTCCAAGCGACCACAAAGACCTACAAGCCTGAGCGAGGGGGGTTGCTGCTGACTTGGATAAAACTTACCTCGGCCTTGTGTGCTTGCAGTAATCTGACAGGGTCCAAACGTTTCGACTTGGGTTTCTTCTCAGAGGATGGTTGTTGTATATCGGGCAGCTTCGCTTCCTTTGGGACAATGCTGGAAGGACCTACAGATACAAGTCATATGATGGTACAAGCATCGGATATGACCGTCGTACCGTCTACAGTCATTGCCTCTTCGGCCTCCTTTCTAGGTCGCTTTTCGGCACGCCCATCCTCTGTGCAAGGTGAAATTGACTTTCGTTTGACACCAGTCTCGCCGGGTAGTATGGGTGTGTTAGATTCTCCGGGCTGCTGTGGAGCTAGCAGTGTCGTCGGATTCGGGTCGAAGGAGCACACATGACGCTCGAGCAGGGAAAAACCACTCTTGCAGTTCTTCGCGAACGAATCACCTTTCCAGTGTGCCTCGACTTCTGCATACAAAAGAGCTTTGCTGAGACGCTCTACCAGCTCGCCGCGCGGGATGTGTTTCTTGATGTGATGGGAGTGGTCCAACCGACCCTCCATACGTAGTGAGAAAGCAGAGTGTTGAAAGCCTGAAAGAAGTCAGACCCGGAGGGGGACGTTGGGACGGAAAGAGGTGTACCAGAGTCTTGAAAGTAGGCATGTATGAGGCAGTTGACCTCATCCGCAGTGATGGTTGTGGGGACCGTCATCGTGGGCGGTCGGTCGGTGTGAGCGAGTGCGGAGTTGAAAAACGAATTGGCACGTCGTAGTGACCACGTGAGAGTTGTCAGGTGCTAGCCGCATAGATAACCCCCCATGCCTCGCTACGAGTTCGATATCGACATGCCCGACGACGACGACGACGACGAGGCTTACGACGGCCCCGACGCTTACACCGGTGACGACAACGTGCTTGAACTCGAAGTTCATCGAGACGGCAACATCGAACATTCACGGGACCTGGGTAACACCACGATCGCCCAGATCTTGCGTTGTAAGCGCCTCGCTGCATTGTCTCTCCCGCCGCACTTCTCTCACGTCACATCTACTAGCCTTGTTTGACCTTCAGCAGTTGCAACCTGGAAGTGCAACCGAAAGGACGAGTACGAACAACGAGGGGGATGCGAACACCTATAGCAGCCTGGTACGTTTGCTACGGACCGTCCCCTCGAACGGAGACCAAGATGAGGAAGACGAAGAGACAGGCGAAGACCATGACGAACTCTCAGCTAGTTCACATTGGAACAGACAATGGTATCCTCCCTCCACCGAACCTCAAAAGAGAGGTGTCGAGTTGCTTATGAGCGGTGAATTTGGCCGTGTGGGCAACAAACTCAGATCCAACAAGGGAAGCTGGAACATTTCTCGCTTACTCTTAGACCAGTCTTGCAATCCTCGAGGTACTCTGTCCAGGGAGGAGCTATCCAGCGTACGCTCCATCGAACTCTTAGTATAACCGCCGTTGTGCTTATACAGCCTAGGAGCTCATACCTAATTCCAACGGGACTGCTGTCGCATCCAATATCGCCAACCTTTATGTTGGGCAGTTTGCCAAAGGTGACCAACTCATTCCGTGGTATCCCTAATTCGGCTGATATCTTCACTGGATAGACTCATCCTTTTACTACACCTGCTGTCAAGGTTAGACGGTTACTCGACCGGCCCTCGGTGTCCCTTGACCTCACGTCCAACAGATTTCCGTCTGCATGTGTATGACATGACGTCGCCGCCGGCCAAGTACATCAAACCCCAGCGAAACTCACAGCGCAGATCATCGCTTTCCGCCGATCATGATCGTGATCACGAGTCGACCCTCAAAGTCTTGAAGACCATTCAGGGACATCCGGGTAGATGGACTATAACTGATTCTCATCTGAGTCCCAATAATGAAAGGCAAGGTACTAGTTGCACGGAAAAGGTCATGATACTCAACAATACAACTCAGGATGATTTATTCGTCGATTGTGAGCGACTCGCTCCCTTGCATTCCGCGCACTTAGAGCCATGCGACAGTCACCCACAGTATATATGACTAGCACGTTAGATCCATCCACGATCCAGACGCCTATCCGCTTTGCTGATCAAGGTCGCCATCAAACCCGGTCTGTATGGGGTGTCTATGATGATGACTCTTTTGGGATCTGGAGCTGCAGGTTTTCTGCTGACGGTAACGAAGTGATCGCAGGCGGAAGTGGCCATATTTTCGGTGGGGAACGTACCCCTGCACGCGCTAGGATTGCTCACGCATCATCTAGTATATGATCTCTTGGCTGATCGTAGGACAGTCAAGATCCAGGGACACTCAGACGATGTGAACAGTTGTTGTTGGGCTGATACCGCATCAGGAAACGTTCTGATCAGCGCGTCGGATGATATGTTCCTCAAAGTCTGGTAATAACTTACCTCTTTCTTTATTCCAGGTTTGGTTGATCGTGGTCCGTGACAGGGACAGACGGTCACTAGGAGCATCACGCAAACCATCAGGAGTACTTGTTGGCCACACTGAAGGGATCACGAACGTCTCTGCTAAGGGAGATGGAAGATATGTCATCTCAAATGGCAAGGATCAAGCACTTCGGTTGTGGGATCTCCGCAAGATGTGCAGCAGCGACGACTTCGATTCGTTTGCACACATGGATTATAGGTGTCGAGATTACGACTATCGGTAGGGTTCATGGGTTCATGGCGTGCTCCGAACTGACGCCTGCACAAAGATACGGTCATTTCCCGCGGCCTAAGCGTCCCGCGCATCCAAAGGACTGTAGCGTCATGACTTACCGAGGGCATGCGGTCTTGCGCACCCTTATAAGATGTAACTTCAGCCCCTCAGAAACCACCGGGGGCCAATACATTTATTCAGGGTCTGCCGATGGGAAAATTCACGTGAGTAAAGATTATTCCTGCTCGTCTTAGCATAATTGACAGATAATAATGTTGAAAGATCTGGTCACTGGATGGTCGAATTGTTCAAATTTTAGATCGTTCGCAAACCTTGCCAATGTCATATGATCCATCTGGACCTGAGCTGGAGCCCCTAACGGGTTCCCGTGCGACGGTCTGCGTTCGAGATGTGAGCTGGAGCTCGAGGGTAATGATCGCCTCTGCGTGCTTGAAATGCTCCGTCGCTGATGTGCGTCACAGGAACCTGTGCTAATGAGTGTCGGCTGGGAAAGCTCTCGCGTCGGTGGAAGTATTGTCGCCCGCCATGAGTGGAAAGGACTTTCCAAGATGGCTTACTCTCTGGAGGACTTTAATGAGAAGCGGCGTATAGAACACGCCCAAAGGGCAGGGAAGGGATACTCATACTGGCATGTTCCTGGCGCTTTCGGCGATGATGAAGAGAATAATTGATTCAGATGGTTGCCTGCCTATGACTTTCGTACCCCCACCTCGTTTGATGTCGTTGCGATTTTTTTGGTGTATCCTTTGGTCAAGTACTCGGTGGCATCCGTATGGCGGTGCCCCTTTTTCTATTGTACTGATAAACGCCGTAAATCAAACCATCATCTTACGATGGCCCATCTCTTTGGCTTCCCGCCAGGATACTTCGTGATTCGTTCTGTCGCGACCGGTCGCCTTTGGGACGTCTGCTCAGATGAGGTCGAAGACGGAACACCAGTCATCCTTTGGCTGGAGAAAGAGCAGTCGCTCGTTGAAGGTGGGTTACTATGACATTATTCCGAGTCTTCGAGAGCTCATGCATCTGACAAGGCTTGAGAAGTCCAGAGGCGAATAACCAGGTCCGTAGCTTCTAGCATGACCTCGTGATACTGTTCAACCATAGCATACGGTCTTGCGTCACGCAGGTGTTTTTCATCGATACCTCCGGCGCTTTGTGCTCACGGGCTTCAGGGCATGCGATCGACGTTGAGGGTATGCACAACACGAAAAATACGCTAGATTATTGACCAACTTTGATTCACACAAGGGGACCGCCTTGTACAGAGACACAGACGACCAGTTTCCCAGCCATACCCAAACGCATATTCGCACCCGCTCCCGCAGTTCTCGTACGACCAAGAAACGCAAGAGATATCGGTGTCGTTCTCATGCGATCCCACGTACCCTCCTCCAGGAAGTCCTACTTCGAACGGATGGCGAAGGAGAAAATACATCCTATCTTCCGTTCCCATGAGGAGACCCAAGTCTTTTATCGATAACGCTTCAGCCTTTTTATCGGCAACTGTAGCGGCGCCGTTTTCCCTCCTTGCTGGGAGTGTATCCACGCAACCGAAGAGCACGCCGGAAGAAGTCTTCGGAGGGGACATAGATTTGACGGAAGATGAAATATTGGAACAGGATCGCGGAGAAGAGGGGGAAGTTGATGACTCTCCTGAACCTCACAGAGAGCTTTGTCTTCTTTCCATTGATCCAAGGGGTGCAGCTCCAGGGGGGACGAGCGCCCTGAAGCGTAGGCAGTGGCAGGTCTTCGCTTTGCGTAGATCGGTCGCCCACCGTCGCGTTCAATCAAAGGAGTCTAGCATGTGAAAGGGATTGTTATTGTAGTGGCTTAGAAATGATGATGATATTCTCATGGTGGGATTTGTTTCCTTCCACGACGTTGGTCATCTGCTTCAAGATGACAAGGATCAGGTCAGCGCTTCTCAACTGACCATTTGCTTGCCCTTGCAGTGAAGAAGTCAAAATATGTGCATGAAGAGCCAGGCCGCATTGTATGTCGCTATTACACTGGCTGCAGCTGCTTGTGGACACCAACAACTGGGGAAGCGCCACCGTTGGCGGCCAGTACCTTGCTTGCGAGCGCGGGAGGGCAATGGCATCGAGGCGAGCAGTCCCTCACATATTATACATTCGCGGCGTCTCGTTCGGCGGTCCGAGTATAATAGTGACAGGGGACGAGTTTCAATCCCCCCCCCGTGGCCTGAACTTGAAGTTCCATCACGGAGGCTCTGTACTATTGGGCAAGACAGCGTACTAAGTCACTGGCAAGTGGGCTGCTCTCTGTTCGAAGAGTTCACTTGGGTTGTCAGGCTGAATATGCAAATGCGTGTCATTGATCCTGTCTGGACCGACTTCCTGTCTCACCTGCATCGTGGTCAAGTCGAGAAACACCACTTGGAACTCCTCGATCACGTCGCCTGACTTTTCGAAGATAGCTTTCCACGACGCCCGTGATCACTGGCAGACGGAGACATGGCTATCGAAATACGGAAAACAAATGATCAGCCATTGCTATTCTCGGGATGCCATTCGATACAGGTATATACAACCTACCGTTCTGGAGCGCGGTTTGGACCCTATGCGATCCGCTCAGGTAGCAGACGCCAAAGACCCTCTCGAGGCTACACTTTGGCATGGGGAAATAACCCTTATGCATCGGGTTTGAAGATTCTTGATAGCGGAGACATTTGTCTTCAGATTGATGTTGCCTGCCAGCTAACTCATAGCTAGGTCCCTACCACACCTTTTGACAATGCCCTTGCAGTAGACCAAATGGAAGTCGCATACACCGCCTTGCTTGCGCGCCCTCTCCCATCGAAAACCTCTGTCTGGCCACAGGGAGCGGTTCTGGCGAAAGATGGTCGTGAGCATCCGAGCATCGTCAGGTAATAACAATGACTATGCCTGTACCGTGTCCTGACTGGGTGGTCTAGTCTCGGCGGTGACCACACCACCGTCCTCCTGATCCTCCGTACGCTCAACAAAGTCTATGGACCAGTCTCGGTGATTCATTTTGACGCATATCTTGATACCTGGGGAGGATATCCCGGAGCTATCACAGATCAATCACGCATTACCCATGGCACACTTTTTTATATCGCGAACGAGGAGGGCCTCATCGCCAACTCTAGTATCCATGTAGGCATTCGGTGCAAACTTCATGTAAGTAGCAGGATGGACTTGTAGAGGGCTGCACTTTGATGGAACCTATTACTAGGGTATTGATGACATCGAGAACGACGAATCAGTGGGATTCCATTTCGTAACCAGCGACGACATTGATGACCATGGCGTTACTTCCATCATCGAATGGATCAGGAAAAGAGTCGGAGATACGGCGGTGTACTTGAGGTCAGGCCACAGCAGACAGCGGACTTGCCAATGTTGCTTACCCATACATATAGCCTAGATATTGATGTACTTGGTATGCATGGCTCGCCATTGGGAAGGGCGTCGGCTAACCTCTACCGCTAGATCCTGGCCTGGCACCGGGTGTGAGTGTTTGTCTACCTGCACACAATCAATCACAGTGCTCAATGAGACTATAGCCGGTACTCCCGAGGCAGGAGGATGGGCCAGCAAGCGTATCATCAGAGGGTTGGCCGGTTTGAATTTTGTGTTCGTACCATACAGCGACTGTTGTTTCATGACTTGTCATCACCTTCAAGTTTTTCTACTAGTAGTGGTGCGGATGTTGTCGAAGTCGCGCCTGCGTACTACGACCACGGTGGGATGCACGTCAAATATTCCACGTCGGTAATTTCTAACGAAAGATGTGCAGCTGAGATCACTGCCACTGCAGCGGCGGACATACTAGTCCACGGCTTCCTCTCCATACTCATGGCTTCCAATCCACCCAAGTCTGCCAATCTCCCAGGTTGGTGGCCGAGGGACGAAGTCTGAACACGGTTGTTACACGAATCACCGCGTCGGTTTTCATGCCGGAAGGCGAGCAGGCAACAAGTACGCAGTAAATATGATCACGAACGTGTCCGAGATTGCAAGTCTGTTGCTAGTATACCCTCGCTAACAACGATTTGAAACGTGCTCAAAGGTGTTCAAAATCTTCATGGATCAGTATAACTAGTCCTTGAGATGGTCACGGCCTCCGGAGGACCGCCAAATGGATCATATATGTGATACGGTACAAGGGTATCGGGGATGTCATACAAAAGGTCCTACAAAAGGTCCGTATGACACAGAAGAGGCTCGTAGAAGTCAGTAATAACAGGCGCTTTACTCAGTTTTTGTTTCCCCATCGACCAGGAGCGCCAGATGGACCTGACTCATATGTGGGGGGACTGTCGGTGTATCGAGCGGATGAAGCTGGCGGAGGAGACATTACGC
Source organism: Tylopilus subfusipes (assembly GCA_038091275.1). NCBI lineage: Eukaryota > Fungi > Basidiomycota > Agaricomycetes > Boletales > Boletaceae > Tylopilus > Tylopilus subfusipes. Next base: position 2,803 of record JBBPOB010000856.1, on the reverse strand, counting down.
TGTTCCTCGGGCCCCTGGGGCCCCGGACAGGACTAGTGCTTGTTGGCACACCAACGACTTGGGCGTCGATCGAGACTGGCGGTCGCGTCAACGGAGGGGGAGTCGGGTTTGAAGGAGCCTGGTAATAAGGATCATTGTAGGGGTCGTGTATTGGTGCGGTGGGCACAGTGGTCACGCCGTATGCGCCTCCACCGACTGTGTAGCTACGATCTGGCGGGATGGTTGGAGATCTAGAGGCATTGTATGGTGCACCATATGGTGACTGAGAAGTATTGCCAACCATAGCGGCTGTAGTGTTGTAAGTGTCCGGACTGAACGCGCCGTACGGATCGTAAGGTACGTAAGATTGTTGAACATGCGGGTTATCTAGAAATACCTCTCAGAAGTATCACAAAAACAGGCAAAAGAGAACATACAGGAAGCACCTCCAGGGCTGTGGCCATATGCTTGCGGACTATATGGGTCGTGGTTATACTGGCTGGCTGGGGAAGGGTCGTAAACAGCCGCTACAGGCGCCGAAGGGGGAATTCCGGTGTTGGACGATGGCGGATACATGGAGAGAGTAGTTGTAGTAGTGGTATGTGTGGTGTTACTTGCACGACGTTGCGGTCCTGGGGGATAAGGGGCAGCATTATTATACTCGTCCACGGCGCGAGTACCAGGGGGAGCCTGCATATAGCCACCTCCTGCATACTCTCTTCCAGCTGAACGGCCGTAGGATCCCACACCGGCATTTCCGGGTGTAGAAACGCTCTGATTGTCGCGGTAGGGTGCTTCATCCTCTAGGTATACTTCGCCTCCATCTATGCGAGCCTTAAGTGGCTGAGATTGGTCATATTCGGAAATGGCAGGCAAGCCAACCTCGGGCTGTGCCTGACGAGCTTTGCGATCCGCCTCTGCTTTGACGGCGTCAAGACGCATTTGTTCACGGGGGTTGTATCCATTTTCACCGATGGGAGTGCCGACTTTTCCTCCCCAGGCGTCGCGCGAACGACGTCTCATGCAGCATCTGCCAACGGTGTAAAAGCAGCCGCTAAAGAAGAGCAGAACCCAGGCGACGAGAGTAAGCCAAACAGCGTTGCCGATCGACGCTGAGCCGCCTTGCACAGAACTCATGCGAGACTTTGCTACGAAAAAGAGGGCGATGTCGAAAATAAAGGCTATGAGAGCGACAGTGGCAGCAAAACCGGATATGCAGCTACTGAAGCAAGTCATGGCCATCTCACGGACGTGAGCAAGGAGGCCGAAGAGGGCAGCGATTCCAGAGAGACCGAAGGCAACGATGTGGAGTACGAGGACATAAGTGAGCCACTTGACGACGACTTGGGGTATTTGAACGGCGGTTGAGTCACCGACGAGGGCGTTTATATCTTGACGGGAGGGTGAGGCCTGAGGGAGAGCAAAGGAGGAATGACTGACTGAGCTGATATCCAACGGTGGCGTTCGAGCAAGTAGTCGACGAGTTTACGGTCGAGCAATAGCCCAGGGTTCCAAAGGTAATGTCGCCATTTACCCCCTGGACGGCAAGGGAGGCCTTGAGAAAGTATACGGACTTGATGAAGGGGACGGAGAAGGATACGACGGCGAGGATAATCGTGGCAGCGAGGGTGATCACGAAACCAGGTGTAGCTGGTCTGATGAAGCTGCTCATGGTAAGAAGGAGAGGAGGCGGGGAGGTGATGGCTGTGCTGCGTAGTTGAAAATTGATATTGATAAATAAACGTCTACTACTGTTTCAGATTCCAGTGTAGATGGCTGAGCGTCTTGTGCTCCCCTCGCACGACCTTGCCGTTGTCCAGCGTCCGCTGCCACTCAAACCCGTTCTTCTCAAACACCCGTCTGCTCCCCTCGTTCCCTGCGAACGTATACCCAACCATGCACCGCACACCCATCCGCGGTATCGCCCACCGATTCAATATCGTCCACATCGCCGCACTCATGATCCCTCGTCCGTGGTGCGACGGCGCAAGGTAGTCTGTCGCGGTCACTCAGTATACCCCCCTTTCCAGCCAAACGTGTTCGTACCTCCGAACGTCCACACGATACTTGGATCCCCAACCGCTTTCTCCTTGTTCGCTTGCACCGCCTTCTTCCTCTCATCACGATCGAGGACCTCCTCCAGCTGCGCGCGGTCAATTCCAATGTCCCCAAGATAGACATCTGTTCCATCCGGGAGAACCTCTCTTATGTGTCTCACCGGGCACCCACCCACCAGTTTCATCGGTCCGTCTGGGTTCAATCGTTCCTCCTCCCGTAACTCTGCCACGATTTCCTCGCTTTGCTTTACGATCTGTACAAGCCACTCTTCCGCATGCTCGTCCCGGTATGGAATCGTCGGTCCTTCTAACCATGCTGATACCCTAGGATCGTTGATGATGGGAGCGAGGCCCTTGACATCGCTCATGCGCGGAGGCGTTAAGATAATGTTGTCGTTCGGAGCGGGAAGACGGAGAAAGGGCTCTCCAGTCTGGGGATTTATCTCCAGCGGAGATAGTTGGCTGCAGGGCATGATGGGCTTCAGAGTTACACAATGATGCCAGACTCTTAAATCTCCCAATGAACGAGTCGGGATGGTCCGAGTCAGCCATCAAACGCTGTTTAGTTTACCTCCAATTGGTCAATTGCAGCTGTGTCTAAACAAATCTACAGCGTCAAGTTCACCGCGTCATGAGCTTCGAGGGGATCGTTTACAAAACGGGTACGCCGCGCGGGCGACCCTGACCGCGGTTTCGACCTCCCCTACCTTGACACCAACACCCTGAGCGCTATCTTCTTTCCCACCAGCCTAGATCGAGATTCTATC
>JBBPOB010000855.1:0-12557 GCA_038091275.1 Tylopilus subfusipes | reverse complement strand
CTTCAATTCAATCTCAATGCGCAAATATCTCTTGCCCCTTGGAACATGTCCGTGACCCCTGCAGGCTGGTATTACCCCATCTGTCGTCAATTTGACATTGCTGGTGGGTTTCTTTCACGATGATCGCGGACAAACGGGTCTGAATTGGGCCGCATGAGCAGTGGTGAGTCTGGTGACGGATAAGCTATCCCTCGGCTATCATGCGTAGTACCGAGATCGATTATCAACCCACCTCGGTCGAGATCGGATGAAATGCAACTTTGAGCATCGTTGTGGCGTTGATAGCCAATTGGTAGCTTCAAGTTGTCCCAGCAGCAATATTTATGTAACGGGCATCATTATCGTGGCCGCATCTTGGCCGCATCGACAGAAAAGCGTTGAGTCACCTTTCGAAAAGGTGAATCGCGGTCCAATTAAGTAAGGGAAGGTGTAATCGGCCGAACAGTATTCGTACATGCTCGATCTCTGTCTGCCCATCAAGGGTTTCGTGCGATTCCTAGCTTCACTCGACGTAAGTCTGCACTGTGGGTCAGCTTCTTCACCACAGTACTGGTGTGAGCATCTTGCATTTTCCGGAACATTCTATAGATTACGTAATCAACATGTTATGCAGGCTCTTTACCTCGATGATATCAAGAATTGGGGTGTCTGAACATTAGAATATTTCGTCACCCTGCGACCGCCCAGTCACCGCCATGCCGCGTTGCGCACGAAAGGGTTGCGGTAAAGAATTTATATTAGCAGAGAATACGGAAACCAGTTGTCATTATCACCCCGGAGCACCAGTGAGTCTCGACTGCCAGTCCTGTCAGATCGGTCGCCCCAGCCGTTACATTATCAGGTCTTCCACGAAGGTCTCAAGTCGTGGTTATGCTGCTCAAACATCAACAAGCCGGTTCTCGACTTTGATGAATTCATGGCTATACCTGTACGCATGTTGTTGCTTCGCCGAACACCTTCACCACTAACGATCATCGATCACACTGGCAAGGGATGTGAGGTTAGCCCGCATACGGAGGCAGCACCGCTAGTTACTCCTCAGGTGCTAAAGCCTGCAGCCACTACCAGTGACTCGATCCTCACAGTTACGGAATCGAAAGACGGCAAAGAAGTCTATTACACGGCACGGGCACCTCAACCACGGACATCTGTGCCTTTTGCCACCGCTCTCCCTGCCGAGACCGTTCCCCCTTCTCTCCCAGAAGAGGAAGACAGCTTAAGTGTAGCAGTTGCACCTGGCACACAATGCAGGCGTAAAGGTTGTAGCGCGACTTTCGTGAGTGATGCAGAAAATCGCATCGGAGACGGCGAAGGCACCGTATGCACATACCACCCAGCGCCAGTACGTTTCAGATTCTCCGCCACTCTTCACATTTGCTGATCGGATTCATTCCCACTGTAGCCCATCTTTCACGAGGGAAGCAAGGTATGTAGCCTTGTAAATTACGTCGCTCACGCACCATTCCATTCCCTGCACAGCTTGTCTGTATTTCTGACGATTCTCATGCGATGTTCAGGGTTACTTATGCTGTAAAAGGCGAGTACTGGAATTTGAAGAATTCCTTAAGATCGAAGGGTGCAAGAAAGGCCGCCACGTTTTCGTTCCTAAGCAGAGCGCATCGGAAGAGTTGGTGCGTAACACCATTTTTATTACGTCGCCATCATAGCCGCTGACTACTTTCTGATCTGTTGGCAATTATCAGTTCGCTGAGTGTCGTGTAGATCATTATCAGACGCCGAACGAAGTGCATGTGTCTGTGTTTGCCAAGCAGGCTGACAAGGAGAGAAGTAAGGTAACTATAGAAGAGACACAGGTTGGCACTGCCATACGGACGGCTATTAAATCCTGCTTTACTCATGAGGGCATATGCAGGTCCATTTTGATCTATACCTTCCTGTCCAGAAACGGTTCAAGCGGACAATCCAACTCTTTGGTCCAGTCGAACCGGAAGGGTCTTCGTACAAGTTCTTTGGGACCAAAGTAGAGGTCATCTTGAAGAAATTGGATACCCGAAGCTGGACCGTCCTTGAGAAGACGACGCGTGATCTTGGAAATATTAACTTGACCTTCGGGGTTGGGGGTAGAACTGGTACGATCGGTGGCAAGGAAATCATACTTGACGTGCAGAATAAAAATCGAGCATCGTGAAGAGACCATAGATTCCAGGATACTTTACATGCACATTCATTAAAGAGTATGATATAACCCATAGATTTCTATACGTGCATGCGTCTGTGTGTGAGGGGAGCATTCTCGAAGTAGTCGCTGAAGCGCTGAACGTTGAACGTTGAACGACAACAAATATTGAGCCGAACGGTAATATATCATAGCTCGCCCGGCATCTCTATTTTCTGGAACATCTGGATGATGTCACCCTCTTGCAGATCACCGAAATCCTGTAAGTTAATGCCACATTCTGAACCTTTCCTAACCTCAGTCACATCCTTCTTAAGCTGCTTCAATGCATCTATAGAACCTAGGAACAAGTTCCAACTCAATGCAACTAGGGAAGTAACTATCCCAATACTCACCTTCATACACAACTTTTTCTTTTCTTAGTACCCTGACCGAACTTGATCGTTGCACAATTCCATGGGTAACCCTACAGCCGGCGATCCTTTTGTAACCTCCTTTAATTTGTATCTCGAATAGCTGGAGCACTATTGCCTCGCCGGTGACTTTGATATCGTAAGTACATGGCAGGAGTGATATGACGCGATCCCGGACATCGTCAATGACGCGGTATATGATGTCGGATGTATAAATTGGGACATGGTTCCGTGTGGCGGAAGCTCCAACAGCCCGTGGCACGCCGACAGAAAATGCGACAATCATCGCTGAAACGAAGATCATCGATTGTCCATAAAAATACTATTGGTTGACGTACCGTCAGCAGCCTTCGCCATCATGACATCAGAATCAGAAACATCCCCCACACCGGTGGAAACAATCTTGACACCTGCTAGGTGATTCCCAATGTCCTTGATTGCACCAACCAGAGCTTCGGCACTCCCACTAACGTCCCCTTTGACAATGATCCGAAGATAGTGCTTGACTTCCTGAACAGAACTGTCTTCAGCGATCGTAGTTGGCGCACGATTACCCTTTTTCGCGTGGTATGCAATTTCTCCCTCTTTCTCCCTCCTCTCTTTGTCTGCCTGCCTCGCAGCATTAACTGCTTCGACATCAATGAGAGCACTCTCCAGATCCCGTTTCCGTTCGCGATTGGCGCATGCCTTCTTGATGTCAGTTTCGCTACCTGCCAGAACCTCTTCTCCAGCAGCGGGAAGCGACTTCCAACCTGTGACAAGGACAGGGGTACCAGGTGCGGCAGAAGTCATGGATTGCAAGGAGGGGGAAAGAAGGCGGCGTGTAGAACATGAGGAGGTCCCCGCTAGAAGGGGTGTTCCATGGAAAAGAGTGCCGCGAGTCATAAGAACGGTTGCAACAGGCCTTCGTGTTTGGGTTGGCACTCATGACAAAAATGGTGTTAGAGTGTGAACATCTAGACTCACCCGAACCCTTTGAGTATCCTGGACTCCAGGACATATCCCACAGGTTTGCAGTCTTTTTCTGCACGGAGGTCCATCATATCAGCAACTAGAGCGATGGTTTCAACGAGCTCGGGAAGTCCAGATCCAGTGAGTCCGGAGACGGTAACGCATGGGACATCCCCGCCGGCCTCTTCCAGAGGAACGCCTGCGGAAAGTAAATCAAGTTTGGTTTTCTCCTGAAAGTCGCGTCCAGCGACAAGAAACATAAGTATGAAATATACGTAGGCCGCGAAGAAGGAAGGCGTGCGATTGGCTGATGAAGGAAGACTTACGACATCAGCTTCAGGTTTGTCAACCTTGTTAATGGCTACAACCATTCTAATGTTACCTGCTTCCTTCTCACGTTTAACAAGCGCGATGACTTCAAGTGTTTGAGGCATGACACCATCATCAGCAGCAACGACCAGGACAACTATGTCGGTGACCGAGGTTCCACGCGCACGCATAGCAGAGAAGGCAGCATGGCCCGGGGTGTCCAAGAATGTGATTAGGTGCTCGTCTCCTGCTGTCGATGAGGAGTCGCCACTCATGCTCAACGGAACGCAGAATGCACCAATATGCTGTGTGATCCCGCCTGCTTCAGAAGCAGCAACAGAAGAAGAACGGAGATTGTCCAGAAGGGTAGTTTTTCCGTGATCGACATGCCCCATTATGGCTACAATAGGGGGACGGGTTGGCAGAAGATGGGGGTTTTCCGAAGGTGGTCTATTAGGGAATGCGGGGGTCAGTGGGATGGCGGAAGCTCAAAGGGTCGAAATCAGCAAGAAACATGCTTACGGAGGGTATAGGTCGAAAGCGGCTTCATCATTAATTATCGGGTTACGACCGAACTCTTGTACGAGTAAAGCAACATAATCAGAGGTCAAGACTATGGGAGGGTTGAGTCTCTGTAATGACGGAGAGGAAGATTTCGGACCATAATCATAGGAGGACTCTTCGTGCATTCCGACTTGGTCCATCGTGCGTTGAAGTGTGCCTGGAGACATAACTGGAATCAGTCTATTGCGCGAGCAGGTGAAAACAATCAACCATACGCAAGCGAATATTCAATAGCTTGGCTAATTGTCCGACGGAGACAGTCGACGGGATATAGAGATCTGCTTGCACCTGCTTGAATTTCGTACTAATGTCTGTTTCCCTTTTCTTCCCATGCCAGCGACCTCTCTCCGTTTTGCTGCCTTTATTCGCGCCTGTGACAAGGGCATGGCCAGGACGAAGGGAGCCGTGTTCTTTAAATTTCAATTTAGACAAGCGCGACGGCGCACTTGGCACGGCTTCGGACTGAGGGACAAGGGGGGAGGGGGAAAGACATTTGTCGGGCTGCAGCGGCGACGAACGTAATGTAAGATGAGGTCTGGGCTGAGGTTGCGGAGTGGGGGTATTGGAACAGAACGAACCACGTTCGCTGGATTTCGACTGAGACTGTCGTGAAACAAGACGAGGAGGAACGCGCTGGAAAGCCCGAGGCTCAAGAGCTGTGTCTGGTTCTGACTGAAGAGCCTGCCTGAATTGAATGGGCTACATTAATGTTCACTGGTGAGTTTTTCAAGTACTGTTTACTGCGAACAACCCACCTGTACTTGAGCTGCTGTAGCGGCAGGTCGCGCATTCCTTGGAATGCGGAGAACGATTGACCGCCGATGCATTGTGACCCCAGCGCCAGGCAGGAGCAGAGGCTAGTTAGATAAGTCTCGAACGACTTGGAGTTGGCAAGTCGGCAGTGAGTACGGTAAAACTACATCGCCACCACTGGCAGTACATACTACTAGTACGACTACACCTCTGACTATTCTGCACTTCAAAACTTGGGCCCAATCTGCTGGCGGAATGGCCGCGTTTATTACGACTTACCGTCTGTTGCCAAGATACCCGTACTATTTCTGCACACCTTTGCGCAACAGTGTCAGTTATACGCCCTCTCCCGTTTTCCACATCGTCCCACTGGTTTCGGGAGGCACTCCCGAGGTAACGTGTCGCGTAGGCCCCCGTCAGACTATGAAAAGAAACCCTCTGAAGTCGCAACGTTGGAGAGAAACCGTACACCCCACCGCCGATCCCCAGCAGGTTTGAGGCGTTTGTTGGTAAACAACGACGAGCTCGTAGTCACAGGGTAGTGAAGGTTGCCAGATCTTGTTTCTTCCGCGGTCTCACTGTCTAGCCAGACAGTTTGAGATACTCAATATCTTCATGGGATTCGAGCAGGCTAACCGATATGTTATAAGTGTCCAGACTTCCTGTTGCATAGTTATGACTGAAGTTCGCTGTGAAGCCAACCCAGCTGGGGAGTCACTCGGATATGTTATTGAAGAACCACGGAGTTTCTTTTCGATGTTCGCAGGACAAGCGTTTAGGACGCACAGGCCATTCCGAGCACTGGTCATGGACCTTGAAGGTTCACCTTTCCTTTGTAAATCTTCCTCTGCTTGCAGATTCGTCGCCCGTTTGCTTCGCAGAGGTGCAGCAGGAGTGGCATCTCTGGAGGAGGTACAATTTATTCCTGCGGTATGTGTGTTCCTAGTCGCCTTTCGGCATCGCTCTCGAAACAATCCACTGATGTCGAATCGTAACGCTTTCCCTTCCATCTGGAAGTATGGTTTCCCTCACCTAATTTCCTCGTTGCAATATTTTACTCCGCCTCTTTGGGTGTCCTTCGGTCCTGCACAAACACCCTGCTATCGCCATGATTCCTACGCTCATCATGGATCCTACTCAATGCAATCATGGAATTTCTAATATTACAAACGAAAAATCCGTCTTTCCCCATTGATGGCCCTATGCTCATGGGTTTACGTGTTATCAACCCTCGTGATGTTCCGGTTCGATGTTTCTCCGGATCTGATTTTGGCTTCTGGCTCAATGAACGGCACTCTCAATCGGGATGGTTGTCTTCGTATTGCACACGTGTTGCATTGACAACCATGATGCTACGGTCCGTGTTTGCCTCATAATCTCACTCTTCCCATTTCATTTCATCCATCCAAGGCGATTATTCGGTTTCCTGGCATAGTCGACGTTCTTCGGCCTCATCATTATTAATATGCTTTCGACATTCTAAAATCTTGGCTCTCGCCCCTTATTTCCGCACATACATGTGCACATGGCCATATTCCGCCGGCATGTACGGTACGTTTTCTCCCATTTGGATTTTTATCTGTCTCACATTCCTAGACTGCTTCTGTGTTGGGGTGGCGCAACCTTGACTCCACTGATTACATGGTTGGTCAGCGCCTTCCAACCCTTTGTCATATTGGGACATTGCATGGGTCGATGTCTTGTGTTCTGCGCATGCCTGATACCAACGAACCGACCATGTCCAATTATTATGTTATCCTTCGTCTCTTTCGTCGTCTCTTTCGCCAAATCTAGGTCAATCCCCCATCGAGTATATACTCACTACGTTCGATTCGGACCCTCAACCGGGGGTCACTACACTCGAAGTCCACTTCAACCAATCTGCGCGTGTAGATGAGGGTTTATGGGCATGGCACTTTGTCTTACGAGACGCAAGGACAAGGCATTGCTAGTGTCGACAGAGCATTCAGGAGATTTAGGGGAGAGGTAAGGTGGCGGCTGAGGTTCTCACTAGTCCTGCGAATGACTTCTTTAATTCCAGATCTTCACGGACATGGGGCAGTACAGTGTCCTTCCGGGCACCAGATGAACATGTGTACAGTTCGAGCACACAAGGAACTTGATCGTTTATGAACGCACGGTGAGCTCAACTTGTTTGAAGATCACGACTCGGGGCTAAATAATCGTAAGGCTAGCTCGTGTTGGCCATGGCAACTAAGACCACCTAATGTGCCTCAAAGAATTTGCACGTTTACTGATTGTGTCCCCAGATAACATCAACTGCAATTATTTCTCCAGGCACTCCGAAGGAGGGTGCGTAGTTTGTTGTTTGATCGTCTTCCGTACTACATTTGCAACAGGGGCTTTGGTTTCTATTGGAGCTCCGGGGAATGAGTCGTGTGTGCATATTTTTCTGGATGACTCATGGTACCGCAACAGGGCTTGTACATTAGTATCCCTCGCCCACCTCACACAGGGCTTCCAGAAACACCTTCAGATCGCCTTGATCGATTTCGAGGATGCTTGTATTGAATGAGTTGTGAGAAGACCGCGCGTTGCATCGTTCTTTGGCGTTGATAAATGCTAGACCAAATTCACTGATCGATGGACGTCATTCGTTTCATTCCGAATAAGAGTGCGCAAAGCGTACTTCTTGGTTACGTCTCCCATCTCCAGTGAACCCATGACCCCTACAACAATGTATGTCTCTGTCTTTTCGTTCAGGCACGCCAAGACAAATGGTAAGCTCTTCTTGCCCCGGGCAAGTTTCGTGCCTGGCAGCTTGTCTCGTAATGCATCAATTAACCAGAGCGCCAGACGCGATAGCACGCCGGGATGGGCAAACAATGCAAGGTCGGGTCCCTGAGAGAGAACGACAACACGATGGGAGCGCATCGTACGAATGTCTTGCTTATCGATGATTGAAGTTCCTTGTCGTATGATGGCCCGATGGAGAGACATGGTCAGCATGAGTGCATCTCGAAGAGGGACAATGCTGAAGCATTCAAATATTCATATATATAACCGCAACCAGCGTAAAAACGACTTACTCAGTGAGGGCGTCATAAGCTGCCCAGAAGTTCCTTACCCACCAGGCGACTTCTGTGCGTTCTTCTGCATCATCTGGGTTCTCTGCATCACCTTCTCCGTTCTTGTTAACACCTTCACCGCGTTCTCTGCTTTCATGTACTTCATCAATGGCGTGTTTACTTCCCTCCCATACGCGTCCACCCCCAAACCATTCCCCGCCGTGCCGGGCACCTTCAACCTCGAGCTCCATCCTGACACCGCCCGCTACATCTAAGAGTGCACTGAGAGCTTCGACAGCATCAGCAGCGCTTAGGGGAGGTGCACGATACCCAAAACACCGAACGAAAGACGGGTATGTGAGTTCCACCAGACCATACTCGGGGGCGATAGAGTCGAGCTTAGATCTTAATTGATGCTTAAGATCGATGTCCATGTGGGCGTACAGCTGTTGAGTCTGTGGTATCGAAAACCTGCCTCACGTCGAGGGTAAACATCGCTGAAACGCTTGTCTGGAGGTCACATTACCCCATTTTAGCGAGTAGGCCCGTCAGCCTCTTCCGACCTCGTTCCTTCCAAATCCCAAGTTTTCCTGCGACGTAACTCGAGTGAAACATGGCATCGTATAGTGTCCAGTGACGAAGAAGGGTGAATCTCAGTTCCTCGGTAGATCGCATCGACATGTCGTCTGGACCAAGCGCAGTGATCGTGTCGATATTGCTGGTGACCCCTGCTGGTAGTGGGTTGAGGCGCGATACTTCATCGTAATAGATGGCGTGATATTTTTCGTAAAACTCGCGCGATATGCGGGAAGTGGTATATTGGTGTGTGAGCCCGAGGATTGCGAGCCTATTGAAATGACCAGAGAGAGATGGGTGGGTCACCAAGTATAACATACCACAGGAGGTCACAGTCCGCACGCTCGAGGACAGTGGCGAGGATATAGATTGTCGCAGAGGCACTCTGACTGTACCATGAACCACTTGCGTAGTGTTTTTCGATCAGTGCTTGATATGTCGCACGTAGTTCTCGGGACATTCGACTCGGTTCCTAGAGAAAGTGTCAGTAAGAGCGCACGATGAGGAGAAGCATCACGACATTGTCTTTCTTTGGCCTTTTCCCTGTGTGTTGATCGAAAGATTGCGATTTGCGCTTGCGTGACGGGTTGCCTGCAGTCGAGTCCTCATCCAGCCCAACGCCGTCTTGGGCTTCATCCTCTGAATCAAAGTCTGAAGCATCCTCGTCCGAGTCTGGTTCTGGCTCGTACTGGCAGAGTCTATTAGATTTTGAGTGGAGTCATGGTGTAAGGGAACGGACTTCTAGTGCTTCCCAAGCCTTTCTTTGTGCATCCATGGTGTCGACCTCACCGTCGTCCCAGATGACAATGCGATCGCCGATGTCACCACCACCGAACAGACTTGCCAGGTTCTGAGGCCTTGTGGAGTCGATTACGTGTATGGTCAAGTGTGGACTGAATTCGCCGAACCAGATGGGCGAAGGGAGGTCGAGAATGGCACCCATGTTGAGGAGAATGAGGGTATGGAGCTTGTCGGTGTTAAAGGGAAGATGAGGGATAAGGGCGGTGATTGCACACCTCGTTGTAAGTAGCGAGCTCGTCTTTGACGACCTCCAACTCTGCGACGCCTGAGACGGGGATTGTCCTGTGCATCACGTCGTCCTGCTTGAGGAGTTCCGCAAGCATCTTTGCGGCGCAGAGTGCGTCGACGTCGGGAGCAACGAGGAGGATGACGGAGGAGGCGGAGGTGAGCGGAGAGCGGCGGTGGGCGGCGAGTATGCTGGCGTAGGCATCGCCGTAGGAGGGACGGGAAGCGGACGCGAGCTGGGGCGGCGGTAGATAGACCATCTCGAGAGACGCGACTTGGCGTGGGCACGTGAGCGAGCGATGCTTGTTTGCGCGTATTTTGACCCCTATGTAAGTCACACCGCGTGGAGGTCGTCCGGCGTGCACGCGACTGGCACTACTTAAAGCCCCGTCCTGCCTCGACCAGGACTCGTCTTCCACCGTCATCATGGCGGACCGACAGCCAAGATCCCCAAATCCAAGGTCTCCGAATCCAAGGTCGCCCAATCCAATGTCGCCCAGCAGAAGGGATCCCGGTCAGCACTCCTCCCCCCTTCCTTCTCAGTCGACTCACCCCCCATCCAGAGACCGCCCCTCTCCTGCACAACGGTGGACGGGGTGCTAGAGACCACAGCCCACCAGGTCCGCCCTCCCCTCCACGCTCTTTCGCCGGCCGCATCACAGAGGTCGTACAAGAACCCCTCACCGGCCTCACAAAGGTCCTCCTCGTCGAAGTGCTCGTCCTTCTCCTCATAAGTTCCGTTTTCATCGGTCTCTTCGCTGGTGCACAACACAAGCTCAATCTTAGAAACGGAGGAGGCGGCGATCATGGTAATGGTACGCACACAAAGACAGAAACTAAAACCGTCACACGCACTACCACTGCCGCCACCACCCTAATCTCTGCGACCACAACCACCGCGGTCTCCACCGCCTTTTCTACCATATTTGATGTCACGACTACAGTAGGAACTACCACTAAGACAACTACCACCACCGCAGTCTATACCTCTGTTTCCACTTACACAACGACTGATCACGTCACCCGCACCGTCATCGTCGGACCCGAACCAACAGGTCCCCCAGAAACACCGAACCCTGCTCCTTCAAAGGTGCGAGTCACGGTCCTACGTCCCGCCACCATTCCTGATCTACGCGAAAATAACAGGAAGTGTGTCTCACCAAGGAATGCATCATTCTCTCCGCATCGATCCTGGCTTCGCTGGATACCTCTTACGATCCATGTGAGAACTTCTACGATTTTGCCAGTGAGTCGGCCATTCGTCTCTAGCTGGCATCCCACGCTCAATCACCCGTCAGATGGTGGTTGGATAGCATCACATCCAATTCCCGGCGACAAGGGTGCCATCAACACCTTCTCCGTTCTCGCCGAGCAGAATTGGCAAGTTCTTCAGAATGTCCTCGAGGCCGACACATCCATGTACGATAATTCCTGGGACGACCAGCTGCTCCGTAAACTTCGCACCCTCTACGCTTCTTGCATGGATGAAGCCAAGCTCGACTATCTCGGCCAAGCGCCCTTGCAACAGTTTGTGAATAACATCAGGAGGATATATCGTGGAAAACGTATCGATCTCAACATTCTCAATCCAAGACAAGGGCTGTCGAATGCTCTTGGTTACATGCATTCCAGAGGCGAGCGTTGTTTCACTTGAGTCTCATACTCCATGATCATCTTTCCTGCAGGTGCCGACGCCTTATTTGAATTTTACGTCGAAGGCGATGCTGGTGTTGATCCCAACGCCATGACACTTTGGTTCACACAGCCTACTTTGGGATTACCGTCAAAGGTACGCCGCACGCCAGTTCGTCTGTCTGCCCTGCATGTTCATCGTTCGTTAGGAATACTACAAGGATCAAGGCGTCCTCAGTGTTTATCAAGATGTCATAGAGCGTCTTTTGGTTACCCTGCGCGATGATGAAGTCATAGGCGTGACGAACCTCCCAAGCGAACGCTTGCATACCATTCTCCAAATACAACAGCTGGAAGATGAAGAACATGTCTGGCCTCCTTGGCCATGGCCACCTTGGGACGGCGAAGATGATGACGGCAATTCCGATACCCGTAAGCCGGCCGAAGATCCGTTCTTGAGGGCACGCGAGTTGGCCCGAGAAGTGGTCAGGTTCGAATCTGAAATTGCGGCTGCCACATTAGGCCTAGACAAGCTGCAGCAAGACCCCTTCGGCACATACAACCCCACTAGCATCAATACCCTCAAATCTGCGCTTCCTCAAATCAATTTCCCCGACTATTTCGCTACGTTTACACCTCGCTTCTTCCCCAGCCATGTCATTATCACTTACAAGCCGTATCCAAGCTCTTTGTCACGAATTCTCGAGCGTACGCCTTCTGATGTCATCGAGGCATATCTTGTAGTCCGTGCCGCCCTGGAATATGCTCCTAACTTGGGGACGACTACGGAGGCATGGAAGGCGGTTCGACAACTACGGGAAGTTCTCGATGGACTTAGACCGGGAGCTATCGGGCAGCGATTCGAGTTTTGCATGCGCAAGGTTGAAGGTGCTATGGGCTTTGCTACAGGCAGGTACTTTGTCAACGCAACGTTCCCCAGCGAATCGAAGGAAAGGGCTACTAAGATCATATCGGGTAAGCAGCATGTTTACCTCCTGGACTTGTCGTTCTTACATGTTTGTAGACATCGTTAAAGCATTCGAGAAGTCATTGGAGCGAATCGAATGGATGGACGAGCAATCTGCTCGAAAAGCCCGAGAGAAGGCGGAAGCAATCCGAAAGAAGGTCGGCTTCCCACTGTCACCCGATACCCGTGACGCTCGTTCT
>JBBPOB010000854.1:0-12567 GCA_038091275.1 Tylopilus subfusipes | reverse complement strand
TGCAAGGCTGTCAACCTCATTGGAAACCCGCCGTGGCCAAGCGGCGAGAAACAGTGAGGAGAGGCGGACAGGAGAACTGGACCATGCTCTATTGGGGCGACGATGATGTACGGGTACAAGAGACACTGGGGTGAGTACGATGCGTGACAGCGATATGTATCGTATGCGTGACTTACACTCAATGTGATTCCACACACAGGATCCCCAAAGCTCAAACGGCCACCACCGAAAGGTCAGTTCTTTGGGTGTCAGTGAGTGACGCGGGAGGAAAGGCAGTGGATTGCGTACCTACGGCCCATACGTACTTCGATATGTTGAATTTTCTTCTATGCATGGGTTTTGGTCACACCGTGGGCCCGGTGGTACCGCTCGTAACCGTGGGTCGTACGGGTGCGGTGTTGGCCTCGTGGCCCGGGTGTTAGTACCCGTGTGCAACCCTACGGCGGCGGTTCACGTTCAGTACTCAGTACTCAGTAATCGCAAGCAGCAACTTCAAGATGGTGATGCATCTGTTTATCCTTGAATGTCTTTATAAGAAACACACACAACTGGGAGTTCTCTAAGTTGCAGATCAGTGATGCCGCGCAATTAATTGCGCAACAAAGACACCTGCCCTCCAAAAAACACAGGTTAGTAAATTTCGCAAGTGCCAGTGCAACTCCCAGTCATTTCTGTCAACACCGGCTGTTGGCATGTCACGCGAGTCTATCACGTAGTACCAACGTGATGTACTCATGCAAGAGTCCTGGAATATACCACGAAACGAACCAGAGCTAACGTTTTCCAGAACATGGCCCGGGATACTACCCACACGCTCACAGGAAGCGGCGCCACGCTTGCGAGCGTTCAAGGAAATGAATGCGATTCCCGAGCTCCGAGATCTCGCAACAAAAAACGACACTAACACGGTTATAGTAGTGAGTACTTTATAGGTCACGATGCATCCATGGGAACAATTGCGTACGGTAGTGAAGACGTCCCAAATGTGAACACAATAATAATACAATTGCGACAAACACAAACGGAAGAAAAACGTCATAACGTTAAGTAAGGGTTCATAGGGGTATCAAACGAGTGTCGTCACAACACCACATGAAAGCTGCTCAGGACCCGTAGGTCTTCGGCCGAGAGTGGTTGATAGTTGCTTGGAGCAGGGTGGTTTAGCCGAATGGGGTGGGATGCAGGTAAGTTTAGGGGGAAATTAGAATGTGGATGTGGACTAATCAGGGAAGCTATATTCGGCAGGGCCGTAGAAGGGCGCGACGAGACAGACGGCGGTTGGGGATGCCGGGGCATTGGGGACAGGGGACTAGATGGAGTGGAAGAGATAGAGGACAACGGGCTTGACGGAGCTTCGTGGGACATTGGGCGTTGCGAGAAGCGAGTTGAATCTGGTTTGGCAGGCATGTTGGCAAGACCATAGCTTTCCCGTGAGTCTGTGATAGAATAGCGATCATTCCGTGCTCCATTTCCTTTACTGGACGTAAAGACGCCCTCCGGCACGCGCACGTTACGGAGATAGTCATAATTTTCGATGACAGGGAGCCGCAGGTAATCATCCCCCTGGGAGAAAAGTAGATGAGACACGGCGCCGCGAGCGAATCACCACACAGACATTTTGACTGACCGAAAAGTAGGCCACCACATGCCATTTTTGCGGGTGGCTTGTTCCGGGAAGATATACTAGGGTTGAATATGTTTGTTTCGTGAGCCCGTTTGGGCGGTTCGGACGGTCTCTTCGCCTGTGGGTTGGGGGTGCAGGTGCGAGTGGATCAACCGCCCGCCGGGCTCTTGACACCGCCAGTAAGTATAGCCCTTGATCAAGCATCATAAAAACAGGTACCTGAGAGCTGCCTTTGCATCTTTTTCCTCTTGAGTGGTCTCCATTTTTTCTTCGTAGAACAAATAGTCGCCACGCATCCGACTTTGAGACCTGGTGACCATTCTGCATAAGAATTTCAAGAGATAATATGAGGGAAAAAATGCTGACCATCTTCTCCCGTCAGTCCAACGCAGAAGCCCTCCATCGTTGTCTGCTTCCTCCCAGACAAAGACATTGCCTGAAACCAGCTGTTCGCGCTCGCTGGAAGTTAGCCGACGTTTGATCAGCGGGAGCATGTTGAGCCTAACGGCTTCCAAGACAACATGAGCATCTTTTGCATCACGAACGTCTAGTCCAATGAATGAGAGAGGCCCGTCCACAGTGTAGTGCTTACATACAGAGAGCAGGATGAGTAGGAGGACCAGTGTGGATGACAGTTGAAGGCATACTGATGACAGATGAGATGCGAGATCGAGAGTCTCTTCACCTCGATGGTGCTTTTATACGTCCTGAAGAATTGCGGGGGGCGTGTGATGCTTTGGACACGGCGAACGATCAGGTAATCTAACATTGACAGGTAGGGATCAAAATTCCTGAAGAAACAAAGATGACATCGGTGATCTCCAGACACAGAATGGAGAAGGTAGCAAGAACAAAAGCCGGGAACACTGTGGCTATGTCTGCAGTTTCCGGAACGGCTTGTCCTTGATTTAGAGTAGTGGGGACGGAGATCCTGCAAACAGGGATAAAAGAGACGTAACATGAGACGAACCTTATTTCGATGACTGTACTCAGGCACAAATTATTTACAACTGGGACTAGTAAGGAGAGGGCCATGTGTTCGCGGGAACTCTCGTAAAGAGCTGGAAGAAGGACTCATCCGAATGGACAGAGATGGACGATTGAGTGAATCTTTCTCACAGTGCGCACACGAGCAAAGCTCTCTGACAATGGAATGCTTGGTAAGACCTCGGATGATTGTTTTTCCTCGTCTAAGTTGTACAGAGGTTCCCAGCAGGCTTATCTGTGCGCCACCTATTGATGAGCTCTTGAACGGAATGCTTACATTGCCTGCTATGTAACCGCTGCGCCCCCAGACCGGCGAGCGAGCGAGTCTGACCCCAAACAGCTGAGGTCAGTTTTTCAGCCCTCTACAGACTGCTGTCGACTAGTGCGACTCGCCTTTCAAAATTTCATGTTTTTTCAATGTCTGACCGTCTAGCCAGACCATTCGAGACCAAGATGATGACACATTGTTTTTATGTGAAGGGGGGCTCCGACCATCGTGACCTTGACCCGGTGGCGCCAGCGGTGTTTCCTGTTCTGTTTCCTGATTCCCGAGCGGTAGTCGGCCGCCTGCTTTGATGTCGTGGCCAATGTCCCCATAGGACCCACACACGTGCCTTGGAATCATGCTGCGCATCTGCATCAAGATTGACGCTGAGATAGTGCTGCTCGTCTGGAGACAGCTTGACGAACAAATGGACATAGTAGGTGGTTGCGCGTTCGCTCCTTGTGCGGGGTTGACGCAAAGGAAGTCGGTCCGACGACGACAACCACGCTTTAGTCAACAACCATCATGAGTCTCGGTGGGGATATTTATGCTCCACAGCATTTAGCCCTATGCTAATCTATCAACTCGACAGGCACACGAAACGACGGTCGCTTGTCAATCACGCCCCAGATGCGTCGGATTCTCGACCAGCCCGGTTTCATCAGTACGGAGATGGGTGGCGAGAGATTGCGCAACATGTTCCAGACGCGTACGCCCCACGACGCCCGCGCGCTTTCGAGCGTTAACCATCCGTTCCACCCCAGAATACGCCGAATTCGATGCCAACAGGCTTTCCCGGTTCGCATTCGCGTGCATGTGCGGAGAGTACGACGAAATCAAGCAGGTCCGTCCATCCTCTCGGGCTCGTGCGAGCATCGTCGGATCGCTGACCCTGCGCGTTTGCCTCGTTTAATAGACCGTCGAATCGGGCGCAGCGCCAGATCTGACCATCACCCAGACGCCCTTCTTATTCGGATTCGTCGCCTTTGCCGTCCTCGGCGCCATCCGGTTCCGACCCCTGTCCCCAAATGCGCCCCCCATGCGACACTTTGACATCATCACCTACCTCATCACCTCCGGCGCCTCGTCCGATATCCCGGACATCTCAGGCAATACTGCGCTCCACCACGCGTGTACGCCACCGCACGCGCGCGCCGACGTCGCGAAGGCACTGCTCGAACAAGGCGCCAACGTGAACGCCCAGAACCGGTTCGGAGAGGTGCCCCTCTTCTTTGCGCTCCAGGGCGGGAACGTCGAGCTCGTCAATGTCCTGATGGAACACGGCGCGAGCCTGGACGTTGCGGACGCCAACGGCGATTCGCCCCGAAAGATGTGCATCATCTATGGGGCGGAAGTCACTGCTGCCGTGCAGAAATGGGAGCGGAGACGTAGAGGCGAGGTGGCGCCTTGGGAGGAGAAGCGGTGCGAGAATTGCAAGACCAAGAAGAGTGGGCTGAGGCAGTGTGCCAGGTGCCACATCGTTCGGTACTGCTCGACAGAGTGCCAGCGTGAGTGTTCTCTGATGGGGTGTGCGCTTTGCTCACGTTCGGCGTATCGGTAGGCGCACACTGGAAGGCGCACAAGCCAAATTGCAACCCGTTTAGCGCGGAGACGACTGTCACTCTCAAACCGAGCTATGGCGGCCCGCTCATGTCCGACACGGTCTCCAAAGCGGATCTCACGCGCCAGATGTTGGGTCTCGCGACCCCCACCACGCGTTCGGCGTTCAAACCAGGCCTCACCAAGAACGAGGCTGTGAACAAGAGCATGGTGATCAAGATCCAGGTACCCGTCGACTTCAGCAACACTCCCGTCCAGTCTTCTCTTGGAGGGCTCTTCATCTATAACAAGAAGCGAGACTTTGTCTGCACCGTCAGCAGAACCTCGAACCCTGCTGCTTACGACGCCATCGTGCAGGTCGTGCGCTCTAGGGGTGTTGGCGGTGCAAAGGCATATTTTGCAGCAGAGTTGAAGAATCCGGACGAGTTGGTCGTCAAAATATCCGAGGTGTTGGCCGAGCAACCGTTCTGAACCACCGCGCTCTATGTCCGCTTCAAGCCTGAAAGACGCTCATCCATCAACATAAGCTCGATTGAAAGAAAAAAAGTTATCGTGAAGGTAATAAAGATAAGAAGTAGTGTATCTTGCTCGGCAACTCGATGTACTGGGATGAAGAAAAACAAGTTGATTCGAGCCATAAGATCATTTGCCTCACTCAGCTTTGGCAGCTGTTGCTTCGAGCTTTCGCTGCGTGTCTGCCATCTCCTCCTCCCATGCCTTCCACGCGGCAGGGTCCTGGGCCCAAAGCGCGTGGCAATCATGACACCGTATGTAATAGGCTGTCGTCTGCGCACCGAATCCCAGCAACGTACTGCAAACACAAGAAGCATGAGTACAAATTCACACACGGCGACGCAGTTTTATACGTACAACTCGGGCAGGACGTCACCGACGGCGTCGATTTCACCTTGTGGCAGACAATCTTCACAGAACGCCTGAGGACATGTCTGACATCTGTCCGGGGAGACATGTCACGGATTCAGTCCCGGAACAACCGAAACGAGTTTCGGAGCATACCGGAAGAGCATCCCACCAGATTGCGAGGTGTTCCGATTGCATTCTGCGCAATTGTGCTGACTACACGGAATCAATGGGAGTCTCTTCAGCTCCGCTCGCGTGATACCGTGACAATCAGGGTGGAACACTGTCAGTGGGAGTTTAGAAAGTAGATCAGAAGTGGCGTGGGGGGTGGTAACACGAGAAAAAACATACCTCGAGGACATTGACTGCACAGGACCACTTCACCGCCATCTCTGCAATAGATGCACCAATCCTCGGAATCATATTTGGCTTTAGATCGCTTCTTGGGAGGGCTCTTGGTATTGTTTGTGGACTGGAAAAGCTTGTTTAGGCAGACTGTCACTCCTTGGAAACAGACATGTGTCGATTCCGTTTTTGTTATAGATTGCTCACCTCGTCACATCCCATGTAGTCTGCCAAGACATGGATGCCGTCGACCACGACAAGCCGATCGGCCCGCGCACGCTTCTGCAGCTCCCTCCACTCCTGGGCAATCTGTTGATTGTTTTGCCGCCGATGGACCACTTGGCCCTCAAATAGCCGGCTTTGAACCTGGGCAACGCCGGTGAGTAACCGGCGCTCCTCCTCCTCGGCGTCTTGCAAAAGCTTTTCAGTTTCCTCTGCTTTGACGGCAGATTGGGCAGTCCCGCCATCTAGTTCCTTCTTCATCCGTGCGTCTCTCATTCCCTCCCGTGTCCTCGACTCTTCCAAAATGGCGTCAATCGGGGCATTCAAAAATCGCCCAAGGTCCATGCCCGTTTCTTCACGCGAAATGGCGCTGCTACCTTTGCGCAATATATCCATGAGCTCGGCTTTTTTGAATTGCTGGGCAGTTTCAGGCTCCTTGCCGCCACAAGAAGAGTCGATGGTATTTGAGGACATGACTTTGAGTGAAAGGAACAGTTTACGACGGAGTCGGTCGAGCATCTGGTCTTCGACGCTTCCTCGACAGATCAGTCGATACACCTTGTAGTCTGGTAAGCCCAAAATGAGAGGTATGGCGTGACGACTCACTTTGACGACCTTCGTCTGTCCGATACGATGTGCTCGTGCGATAGCTTGCAGGTCATTTTGTGGATTCCAGTCGGAGTCGCACATGATGACCGTGGACGCCTTGGTGAGGTTAATACCTAGGTGTGCGTCAGGTTTATGTTGAAAGATGTAACTCGAGCTTCGACCGACCTAGGCCACCAGCCTTCGTGGACACCAAAAATACTTTGTAAGCTATATGCGGGGATGCTCAATGAGGGAAACACGAATGTGGGAAACCTTCTTACGCGATTTCTCTTGTTGAAACTGAGATGAAAGGTGAACGCAAGTATCTCATTGTATGAGAAACACGCACCAGCTTGATGTCCAGTGTACGTCGCGGGCGTGTGGTGCCCCCATCAAGTCGAGCGTAGGGAATTTCGCGAAGCTCCATGAAATCTTCTAATAGATCCAGCATGCTGTACAATGGATTGACATCAATAAGTGCATGTTGGGAGTACACCAGACGTACTTCGTCCATTGCTATCCCGACAAGTAAATAAGATAAAGCACATCGAGAAGCTGATGTCAGACGTACAGAGAAAATGAGAACGCGCTCGCCCTTCGGGAGAATGTCGGAGAGAAGCTTGTCGATGACGATGAGCTTTGAGGACGAAGCAACGGTATGCTCTCCGGTCACATACGGCATTGGCGCCGCATCTTCAAGCATATATGGGCTTCAAGGATTTGAGAACCAAGGCTCAAGAGATAGGCAAGCAAAGCGTACTGGTCACAGACTTTACGCAGTTGCATCAAAAGATTCATGAGCTTCTTCCAACCTGTGGGAATAAGATCAGCTAACCCGGTCCCTTCGAAAGCTCGTTTCTCTCTTACGGTCAGCCTCCCCACTAGCAGTTCGCTTTATCTGGGTCGCGATTTGTTCCCTTACTTGCCTTCGTCCATCGCCCTCCGGTCCATCTTCCAGTTTACTGGTGAATATCTCCTGAAGGTCCAAGGTATCCATCCGAGTTAATAATCGGTACGTCCAGAACCTCTGAGCCTCTGTCATTGGTATAAACACGGACAACTCTTCGCGTGGTGGAACACTGATCTCGACGGAATCCTTTGTCCGACGCATCATGATCACTTTGAGAAGCTCCTCGGAAGCTTTAAGTATGGGGATAGAGTAGGACCCTCTGGAAAGGTCAAAAGATTCACGGAAGATACGCTCCGAAGCAGGGGTAAAAACCGTTGGGTATAGCCAGTGCAAAAGGCTCCAAAGCTCGACCAGGTTGTTCTGTACGGGCGTACCTGTCAAGACTGGAGATTGTCGCTAGTCAGCCAACCTGGTGAACGTAAACTAAAGCAGTCGATACTTACTCAGTCGGTATAGGGAACCCAGGCCCTTGATCTTGCCTGATACCTGAGTCTCGGAGTTCTTGATCCTGTGGCCCTCGTCGAGGACACAATAAAACCATCGTCGAGTCTTGAACCAGCTATCGTCTGCCACGTATGAATCATATGTTGTGACACAGAGGTCAAATTTGATTTCTTCGTTGCGGATGGCCATCTTGAGGCGCTCTCGTTCGGGCTGGGTTCCATGATACCGAAAAACGCTGAAAGAGGGCAACCAACGGGCAGCTTCCTATTGTAAACATGAGTTATTAGCATTATATGGGAACATAAAGAGAAGAGAACATTTTGCCAGGAAGATAAAACGGAGAGAGGACATATGATGAGATGGGGATCCTGAGGACCTATGGGAGGGACGGTATGTCAACCCAACACAGTAATTACAGCAGCGGTACGGACCCTTCGAGCGTTCTCTGATGTACGCGAATAAGGAGAGCGTCTAGACAATGATCAGAAACGTAAACCACGCATGCCAAGGTTCCGTCCACACCTGCAGCGTCTTGCCGAGACCCATTTCTGCAAAGTACCATCAGACCCGTATAATAGGGCATGTATGCATGCGACCCACCATCTCCGAGAATGCAGTTCATTCCTTGAGGTCGACATTGGTCACCAAATTCCATCGCACAGCACGAAAACCCACCGTTATTATACATGTACACGAGAAACGCCAATCCTTGCAGCTGTACAGGATTCGCATGTTAGAAGCCGCCACACTGCAAACGACCGTACGCACCTGATAATCCTTCATCTCCCCTCCCTGAATCAACGCCGGCTGTTCCGTCAACGCGTGAAACGGCACATAGGTAACCTTTTCCCCAATCTCCGACACCTCCTTACGGAGGACGTCGAAGAAATTGGTGGAGGGCAAGAGTGGCTGGAAGAGATCCCGATGATGAAACAGCCAGCGGCGCTTCGCAGCGTCCACCTGGACACGCTTCGCGTTGATCACGATCGTCAGCTAGAGATTCCCGCCCCGAGTCGAGACGTCAGCTGCCCCGCGTCTCACGGAGAACCGAGATTTAGGCTCACCGCTTTCTTGTCCGCCATTTTCCGCTTCTTCTTCTGCGTCCCGTCTTTTTCTGAAACCGAGGGCGTGCGTGAGCGCTTGGTTTTTTGTGCGGGTATGACGAGGGTGTCGAGTTTGAGTTTCAAGGGTGTGGTATAGCCTGGGGGCGTCGCGTCCCCGACGACGGTCGTGCTCGGCGTCGAGCTCGACTCGCCGATGACATCGAGTTCGTCGACGTCCGATTCGCCGTCGAAAGGGAACGCGACGTCCTCGACCGTGCTCAACGTCGCCATCGTGATGAGAGACGCGCCGAGAAGGGCCTGTATTTAGGCGAGTTTAGGGCAGGCTAACTCGCGTTTCCCACTAGATTTGTGGCTGTGTAAATTAACCCCTAATATCTAATCATTGATACCAACGCTCCATCAGCTGCTTTCGCCGTACCATCGGTTTCGTCACTGCAATCCCGACTGCCAGCCCAGTCACCGTCAACACCAGCTGTGCCTTGCTAAACGTTTCGGAGAGCACGTCGAACGTCCCCGACGTGGCGACGCGCGTGAGGAACAGGTCCGTGCCCACCGCGAGCACCAGAGACGTCGATTCGAGCAGCGACGGCGCAGTAATTATCTGACGCACGTCAGCCACCTGTCGACGTCGTCAATTGATCCGTACAATATAGAGAACCATGACGCAGACGAACCTCGTAATGGTGGGACAACACGAGCCGACCATCGTCTGGTAGCACCGGGTCGTATTGCAGGAGCATCTCCTCCGTTTCTTCGCTCGTTGGTTTCCGTTTTGGTCTGCGTGGGTTCAGCAGGCGGCGTGGAATAGAATGGATGGCGTTCTTCCGACTCGATACTACACGAGGCAGATATTAGCATCTCTCCGGGAAAATGCTATTAAAGGTGACCCACTTATTATATCCTTGGTCGACACTCCGAATTTAGTGTTCGTCGTTGCGATAGCAGTAACGCCATGCGGTACCGCAAACGCTTGTTCATACACCGAAAACTCGGTGGTCTTGTTCGAGTACGAGGTAATGTCCGAGCTATCGACGATCACTCGTTAGGGGGAGATACGCCCGCATCAACTATGCACACACCTCGAAATCTTCTCGTCCGGCCGATACCCTTCATACATTTCCACCGAAACGACACGATAACCCTTTGCACTGCCAACCTCAGTACCATCATCGTAATACGAATACACCAGCCAGTTTTCGTCTAAAACGGCTTGAATGTCGCATTTGCTATCCATGACAGGCAGCGAGACGTGGTACAGCACGGTGCCTTTGACACTGTTGACCACGTACAGACCACAGGTTCCCGAGGGAGACGAAGATGGGCGTGAGGGGCCAGAGATCACCACGCTCAGGTGGGGATTGAGATACTTGTACAACGTGCTCCTGTCTCCTTTTACCCTGCCTATACTCGCCACCTCACGGCCCTTGTCCGCACTCGGGATGATGGCGACCACTTCTTCCTCCTCGCTAAAGGACACACCCCACGTTGGGAAGGCAACATGGAACAAAGAGATATCATCGTTGAGACCGAGCTGATGGCCGAGGACTTGTGTACCAGCTCGCAATGCGAGGTAGACTTGCGGGGCCAGAGATGTGAGAGAGGCGCGCGTAGCAGAGGTGTCAGGGTAAAGTTGGACCTGGTCGGCGCAGTTAGACGAGGTGAAGACTACAAACACATCAACCGAGATCGAACTAACCTGCAGGAACTCGTCCAACATCCCAATCGTATCCTTGCCATCTGGCACGAGGAATACATCTATCAATGGCCCGGCTATTGCGTCCACACCTTCGAGGGTACTAAGCCATCTGCCATCAACACCTCTAACGTTAACGCGGGAATCTTCGGTTTCGTCGCTTGTAGACGTAGCGATCCTAATGTCCTCTCCCGTAAGAGGGTCAAAGTGGAAAATGACGGTATCCACCAACGACTATCCAACTCCCAAATCAATAAACCACAGCCAGAATGTGACGAAAAAGACAAACGCACGTTATCAGCGACTCTTTGCGTGACCAACGCAATCCCTTCCTGGCCCTCAGAGGCTTCGTCCTCCACCCCAGTCCTACGTACCACGAATGCCTTCACAGGCACTATCCTTCCACCAACCTGTCTTGCCCACCCAAGCCCGAGGATTCGACTCCAAACAATGGCACCGGTTGAGGTATCCAATGCAAAGAGTTTTCCGTGTGCCGTGGAAACGATGAGCAGCTGACGGAATGAAAAGGGATCTCGGACAAGCGTTTGGGGCGAAGCAGGCGAACGGTTAGGGACAAAGTGGGGTACGGTCGACGTGGAGAGGCCAGAAGAGGCTAGGGAGATGGGGGAAGACGGCGATGCATACGAGCCAGTCACGAATCGCGTGACGAAATGGATGATATAGTGAGGCAAATTCTGAGTATAAAGCATCAAGGCAGGAACGGCGACGAGGTTTGACGCAGAGGCATAACCGCACCTTCGTATCTCCAATCTGTCTCGCGATCTTACTCCAAAAGCTCTCGCTTTGGACGCCACCAATCACCTCCTCTCTCGTAGGCGGGAGTTCGATAATGGCAGCCGTTTGCACGGTTGCGAGGGATTCTTCGCGTACCCATTGAAGTACGTTGCGATCCCACAGTTGGAGAGATCCTGTCGAGGTAACGAGTAGAAGCTTGTGGGGAGTCTCATTCTCCGGGGACGAGACTGCGGGAGCAGGTAAGAACGCGACCTATGTAAATGTGAGATTCGACACCACTAAGTTTACGGACGAACCGACAAAGGACGTACATTTCTGATGATTCCGTGTTCATTGGTATCAAATGGGAATGTGAAGCCCGTCACCTGGCCCTTACCCTCTTGTAGGTTTGTCTCGAACGTTTGATGAATCGCTTGCTAGGTGTGATTCGCCAATTTAAGTTTTGTGTGAGAAACGCAAAAGGAACTCACATTGTGGACATTAGACCAAGCAACTTTGCCTATATACGCTTTTCCATCTCCCTTGTTTGCGCCGACGAACTGCCACCCCGAGGTAGACGCGGATGGTGTCTAAGCATCGCATTCAGTATTGATCATGTAACTCCCCTGCCAAACCACATCGAGACGATGTGACTCACCACATCACCAAAGTCCCACACCACTCTCACCGGCGAACCACCCGTTTCGTAGGCCAAGACTTCTGCAGTACCGTTGTCCCGGATAGCCATGAAAAATCCGTTGCCTGAAAGGTCGACGTCTTGGATCCGTTTGTACGACGCATTCGGAATAGTCAGAACTTTGCCTTTGAGAGAAGGAGAGAGCGGAGCCGAGAAGAGAGACAAGGGCGTGTCTGATGCTGTCGACGAAGGAGACAGCCAGACCAGAGAGGGCCCAAACGCATCCGCACGTGCATCAGACGGCGTAGTTGTGGTCGAAGCAGACTCAGCTCGCGCAGGGCCCAGCAAGAGGAAGTCGGTATGCACGTTCGCTATGTTGGCTGGTACGTTTACGCTCGAGACGACTTGACCCGTGGCGAGATCGAGCGTCGTGACGTGCAGCGTATACGATCTGACTGATTTCGCGAAACCTACGACGTAGAGCGTCGACGTGTGGGTATCGCTGTATATATCGGTGTACATGACGAGGGAGCTGGAAAAGTCGATGTTAGGACAGGGTTGCATGCGCGTCTTTTCACTGACCCCTGGTCCTCGGACCTCCATTGCCATACAATTTCTCCTGTGCTGGAACG
>JBBPOB010000853.1:0-12572 GCA_038091275.1 Tylopilus subfusipes | reverse complement strand
CGGCTTCGTCCTTGTCACTCTCTTCCGGAACTAATGGCGACATCTCCGTTAAAGGGGAGGGTTCATCTGACACTTACGGTGCCTCTGGCAGTGTGAGTGGTGAGACTTATACCCCCGGCAGCAGCGGTACCGGTGGCGGCTCAGCCCATGGGTCGTTCAGATCTGGCTCTCCTTCTGGTACTGAGGGTAACGAGGCCTATGTCCCGGGTACTGCTGACTCCTCCAGTGTCTCACAGGAGGGGTCGTTCGGATCCTCAACCATTACCGACTCGAAGTCCCGCCGCTTTTGTATCTCATCCACTGAAGGCGCTGTAACTAGCGGTGTGCCTCGCTTGGTTGGCGAGGCCAAGTCTGCCGCTGGTAACACCCTCTCCATTTCCACCCCCGACACTCACAGTACTCTTCGTGCCTGCATCCTTGGCGGTCTAACAAGGGTTATTAATTCGTCCGGCGTTGCGAGCACGGGGCAGATCGGTGGTGCTGACAAACATGAACTCTGTTTGCGTGAAATGAGAAAGATGAACCTATAGATAAGATCCAGACGATATCAAAGAACATGGTCCATACAGTTCTAATGGAGGTACACAAAGCACGATATGGCTGGGCTTGTCCGCACCTACACAAATAACGATGAGGGGATCCTTCCCAAGTGCATGGTCGCTTGTGCTCGATGAGAGGTTATCTGCATGGTAATGGATCGTAAACCAGCATCCCCAGGATCCTTTGTGATAAGAAACCCATTTTTCAGTGTCAAGCTAAAACATATAAGACAACTCTTACCTTTTGTCCGAATGTTGCGAAGTTCAGGACTGGAATCACAGGAAAACTAACCGGGAGTAAGTGCGAAGGACAGTTCCGACGAATCAAGTCGCGAGCTGCAGTTTGGGAATTAATGATACGTTCACGAAACGCAGAAGGTAGCCCAG
This sequence comes from Tylopilus subfusipes, assembly GCA_038091275.1. Lineage (NCBI taxonomy): Eukaryota > Fungi > Basidiomycota > Agaricomycetes > Boletales > Boletaceae > Tylopilus > Tylopilus subfusipes. Next base: position 11,646 of record JBBPOB010000853.1, on the reverse strand, counting down.
GACGATCTGGAACCGTGGTAATGCAGGCGTGATCAGCGAAGTCCATGCCAAGGCTGGCTAGCTCCTGCGCATTGATGGACCACCAATCCTCCATGTGGTCCTGGTACCTTTCCAAGGCTGTGACGACAGCAACAATGGGAACTGCAGGAGGAAGCAGATCACGGATATTTTTGTAGTGTTTCAAGAGCGCTGCCTTGGCTCTATTCCCATGCATGCAATATACGAGGAGATGGATATCTCCTTTGCTTTTCAAGCGGTGGAGTGATTTGGCCAGAGACTCCGATGGCCGAGTGTTCATGCGTGTCGAAGAGCCTTCGTCGAGGCCAGGTGTATCCCAAAGCCTCAGGTTGCATCCGTCGATGATCACTTGGTATGACCGGACTTCCGTCGTGCATGCCTCCGTGTCGTTGGAGGTCTTTGCAACGTTTCGCCCGATGATCAGGTTAATAAGAGAACTCTTTCCAGTGCCACATTCGCCAGCGAACACTACGTTCATGACGAGAAAATACCTAAAGAGTGGTTAGGCCTTGCAATGAAAGGAGGGCTCAACATACTTCGACTTTGGGGGGAGGGTTGTTAGGCCATTTGGACCCAGATGACACGGTTTAATACCATGGAGCAAGAACAAGTTCCGTGAAATCCAAACTCACAACGTCATTCAGGTTCACATTACTGAGTTGAAGTCGTACTGCGATCAGATACGCCCGACCCGGTGATTAAAGCTTAGGGGTAAAACTGAAATTGGTAGGTGGTTTAAGCGGAGCTCGAATTTAGATCGGCAGGAGCTTCCACATATCGACGAGCTCATCACCACGCCCGGCGTCAAGGACTCACATTCCGCAAGGTTCGTGTCTTCTGCTCGACGGCCTCGGTGCATGCTTGACGTTTGCACATGTCTTCCCTTGGGAGGCGTGGCTCGTCGAGATGGATGCCAACCCTGCGATTCAGATGATGTCTTTGGGCTTATCTTCCTCGTCCACAGACTCGCCACCTCTTCAAGATGTCTGCCCAAATCAGCAAAAGACGCAAGTTTGTCGCTGATGGTGTATTTCGCGCCGAACTAAATGAATTCTTCACCCGTGAACTCGCCGAGGAAGGTTACTCTGGTTGCGATGTCCGTGTCACCCATGCACGCACCGAGGTACTTGCGTCACTCGTACCATCTGCGCAATATGCACATATCCTCGTCAGATCATCATCCGCGCCACCCATACCCAAGAAGTTCTTGGCGAGAAGGCTCGCCGCATTCGCGAGCTGACTTCGCTCGTTCAAAAGCGTTTCAAGTTCTCTGAAAACTCTCTCGAGTTGTACGCCGAAAAGGTCCAGCACCGTGGACTCTCTGCAATTGCGCAGTGCGAGAGTTTGCGATACAAGCTCCTCGGCGGTCTTGCTGTTAGAAGGCAGGTCCATGGCAATGCGTACCAGCTTTTCATCTAACTTGGATTACAGGGCTTGCTACGGTGTCCTTCGTTTCGTCATGGAGTCTGGCGCCAAGGGGTGCGAAGTCGTCGTATCTGGCAAACTTCGCGCTGCCCGTGCCAAGTCTATGAAGTTTACTGACGGTTTCATGATTCACTCTGGTCAACCCGCTCGTGACTTTGTCGATCATGCTGTGCGACACGTGCTTCTGAAGCAGGGTGTCCTCGGCATCAAAGTTAAGATGTAGGCTCGATGCTATATGTATTGCGGAGATATCTGACCCCCTGCTTAGCATGAAGGGCTGGGATCCCGAAGGTCATGTCGGCCCCAGGAAGCCCCTCCCCGATTCCGTCCAAATCCTGGAGCCCCCAGTCGACAAGGTTGTTTCGGAACCTTCGTCCGAGTCAAGAGAGCCTGCCGTTGTTTCTGCTGCTCCACCTGCAGTGGAAGAACCTGCATACGCGCAGGACGCTTTCCAAACCGATGCTTATGCCGAGGAACCCGCTTTCTGATCTCGCTTGTCGTGTAGTTTACATCGTCAGCCAAGAGTTTGTATCTCCTTTCCCCCGATTCGACTGTAGCATCGCTGTTGTCCGAGTGTGAGAATCGCTGCACGAGCTTGGATATAAGACTGCCTTCATTCCACTAATCATCTCCTGGGTCGTCCCAACGTCGTTCTTTACTGTCCTTACGATGCGCCTTACCCCGACCGTCCGAGTCGTCATGCTTTTCGCTCTACTCTCCTTTTCATTCGCAACAGACCAACCCAATCACAATGTGATTCGGGTTCCTCTCGAACGCAAGTCGTTCATCACTCACTCTGCGCGTGATCCTGCCACTCGCCCCAACAACGCGGTGGGCTATGTCAACAAGGATCTCCTCAAGTCCCAGATGACCCGCATCAAAATGTATGTGGTGGTCTCGTGCATGTTTCCATCATTTTATTTTTCCTCTCGAATGTGGCCCCCAGAGGTTGTGATGTGAACAACACTCTTCAATCTTCTTTTTCGGTGTCTATCTAGCAAGCTAACCAGGTTGGTCAAAGGAAATATCGCTATACGCTCGCTGCGTATGAATCGAACACAGGTTCCCCACACCCTCTCGCGCAGGCAATTTCCGCGATCAGTGGCGTCGATACAAATCTGCCAGCACCCAGGCTGGAAAAACGGCGGAGAAAGAGGCATGCTACTTCTGATCCGCTCAGTCTGCCAGGGGGTGATCCCACTTCTCATTCACCCAGCCATCTCGTGCGAGGTCTTCATACCAAGAGAGATGACACTCCCCTCTCCGAGGTCAATTCGAACATGTGGATGGGTACCATCAGTGTCGGTACTCCCCCTCAGGACTTTACAGGTACTCTCGGTTCTTTTACTGCGTGTTGCTGAACCTACGTCATGGTCTCGGCTGCCTTTACAGTCGACATCGACACCGGTTCATCGGACCTATTTCTACCGAACCAATCCTGCGACAGTACCTGTGATGGGCATAAACGATACAACCCCACAGCGTCTTCGACCTCCGTTGATCTTGGAAAACCTTTTGAGTTAGCATACAACGGTGGCTCAAATGTGAACGGCACGCTGTATGCAGACAATGTGTACATGGGTGGATATGAGGTACTGTCAAGCGCATTTATTCTGTCACGTCCCTAAAGTGCATTTGGTTCATCGCCTCGTGTCCAGGCTGTGAACCAAACTCTCGGTGCTGCCACGACTTATTCCACCGGGCTCGAGAGCCCCAACTTCCGGCCGGATGGTTTGCTCGGCATGGGTTTCCCACCGATTTCTACCTTTCGCGCTTTGCCTGTGTTTCAGACCATGATCTCCAATGGCGTTGTGCCGCAGGGAGTGTTTGGCCTTGCCCTTTCCTCTCAGTCTGGCAGGAGTGAACTCACAATAGGCGGGACCAACACGAGCCTGTATCAAGAGTCAACGACAGAGTATATCGGTGTCTCTGTCCCAGCATACTGGCAAATTCCTCTCGCTGGCCTCAGTCGACCCGGCCTGAACGGTACTCCCAGTGTAGTCGTCGTCAATAAGACTTCCTACGCACAGGCGATCGTTGACAGTGGAACGACCCTAATCATAACAAGTGACCACATCGCCCAGGCCTACTATGCCAACGTCCCTGGCGCACAGCCTTCCACCGAAATTGGAGGTGGGGTCTGGGAGGGTATGTCGTCTCGTGTTATGTCGCCGGAGGCTCACTTACCCCTTACTCATGATCAGTCCCATGTGACGTTGTCGGTTCACTCACGCCAACATTGACATTTAATTCACGCAACTTTACTGTTTCGCCTTCGACCTTCAACCTCGGGCCGGTTTCTGATGGCTCAACGAATTGTATCGCTGGTCTTGCCGGCGGTGGGAGCGGTTTGTGCTCTTTGCCTTTCGGATACACGAATATTCGCTGACCTCTTTCCTCAAAGCGTGGTGGATCATTGGTGATGTATTCCTGCAAAACGTCTACACTATTTTTGATGTCAACAACACTCGTGTTGGTTTCGCGGACCTTGCCTAGTATTTTGACTACAGAATCAACGAACGGACAATTCACGCATTGTTGCTACTTTTCCCTGGACTTTCTCAGGACAGTTGTTTCGTGTTTTCTAGATCTGATCTTGATGGATAATGATACTTAGCATACCTAATGGACTACATAGGTAGCTGTGGACGTTCGTTGAACGCTACATAGTAGGTATGACTTATAGCAGCATCCTCTTGGCCCACCTCGGCATTGCAATGCACTCGCGCACGTTTTCGATTCCACTAACCCAACTGACTAGTCGTTCCAACCCCAGCCCAAAACCCCCATGTGGCGCGCTTCCATACCTCCTGAGATCCATATACCAGCCATATTCTTCTCCTTCGGGGTCCAGCCCATGGGAAGCCATCCGTTTTAGGAGCGGTTCTAACCGCTCTTCTCTCAGTGATCCACCAACCAACTCTCCGACGAACGGCACCAAAAGGTCGAAGCACGCGACCGTTCTCTCGTCGTCGTTCATCCGCATGTAGAACGGCTTCAAAGCGCTTGGGTAGTCTGTGACGAACACCGGCCCCTTGACGAGCACCTCGCTAAGCCACTTTTCATGCTCGCTCTGCAGTGCGTGGCCCCATTTCGGCTCGAACGTGAATGGACGGGCTGGTGACGCGGCGGATGCGTGATACTGTTCGAGCTCGGAAATCGCTTCGGTGTAGGTCATTCGTGGCCAGGGTGCGGAGACTGCAGTAGTCTCTAGGCTCTGGGTCCTTTCGTCCAGTCCGGCTATCCCTTTTGCGAGTAACGCGCGCTCGTCGCGTCCGGAGCCGAGTGCGTCCTTGACGCAGGCTTCCACGAGCGCACACACGTCGCCGACCTCTTTCGTCCACGCCCACTCCGCCTCGAGCATCCAAAACTCGGCGAGGTGTCGGTTCGTTTGAGATCTCTCAGCACGGAAACAGGGTGAGAGCGTGTACACGCGGGCGAGGGACGATGCGAGGGCCTCAAGGTGGAGTTGGGAGGACACTGTCAGGTAGGCTGGTTTGGAGAAAAACTCGGTGTAGGGGTCTGGCGATGTCGAGGTTTCTTGTACTGTGGACGAGGGTGTCACACGGAAGGTCTCCCCTGCGCCCTCACAGTCGCTGGAAGTGAGGATAGGTGTGTGTGCGTAGCAAAAGTCCTCTTTCTGTGTAACTTTCCGTAAGCGGCGGGATGAGGTGAGCCGAGGGTCTTTGCTCGGCTGAGGGACATACCTCGAAGAAGGCATGGAGGGATTTCACCAGCGAATTACGAAGACGAAGCATGGCCGCGTTCGCGTCTGTCCGGGGACGCAAATGGGCATGGTCTCGGAGGTACTCCAATGTGAGGGCCTGCTTCTGGATCGGGTATACCTGGAGACGAGCATGAGCGAACGAGAGGACGAAGAGTCGAACTTCTGAGGCTGACGTCTGGGTTGCACTCGCCGAGAATCTCGACCGAGTCCACTTTTAGTTCCTGGGCTTGACCTACCCCTGGACTGGCTACGATGGTCCCCGTCATGCGCACGCTCGCGCCGTTGGTCAAACTGCGGGTTCGGTACGCGTCAAAGACCTCGTCAGAGCCATAAACACGGAGAACAGACGTACCCATGGAAGTTCGCGTCCAGGTTGTTGTTCAGGACTGCCTGGAGTCCCGAAGCACAACTACCATCGTTGACGACTGCGAAAGTAACGTTTTTCTGCCGCCTGACGGACTTTATCCAACCGTGGACGTGGACTTGGTTCGCGTTATCTGTTCCCGAGGCCAGAATTTGGCGGATAGTCGGAGGTAGCGTCCGCGTCGACGTCGACGCAAACCTCTTGAAGAACATCAAGAGGAACACAGCCACCTCACCGTGGGGTCGGGTCAGTCCGTTGCATACTATCAGACAGGTCGCAAAACAGCACTTTTCCTGTCTCCATGGGGGGGAGCCCGGCTCACGTCCTTTACTCAACTACATCCGAATTACAGCTTTCAACCGACCTGCACAGTGCGAAAATGCTACACCCCGCTACGATGATCGGGCCACTTAGTTTTCTATTGTATACCTGGGGTATATCAATTAACTGGTATACATGTGGGGGAATCCTTCTCCGTCCGTACGTCCACGCATGCAGAGAACTACTGACAGAATCCAAGTGATCAATGCGAGGATTTGTTGTACGAACCGATGTACTACGGTATTGTTACCCACTCAAGAAAGTTGCTGAGCGTCAACAAGGTAGGTGCACGTCAGCTTTGTATTCTTGATTGTCGTACCGTGCTGTCGAAAACAGTCCTCAGCGTTGGCCTCCTGATGTAGCCTCACACCCTTACGTGTATGGTCGCAGCCTACTAAGTCTGCATATCAATCTTTGTTGCATTTCCAGTTGATCGCTTCGAAGCTTAGATGTCCGAGATCATCCCCTATTAATGATGTGCTCTAGATGCTATGCTGTGTTCCGGTGTTACTTGACTCTCTCAGGTAATGAGGTTCCAGCGAAGATATTTATTTCTTATTGGCGGTGCGCTTCTCCATCAGTCAGAAGAAACATCCGTTTCAAGGTTCTGAATATGTGTCATGTGGGGTTTAAAAGGGCAAAGAGTTGAGCGCTCCATACGAAATCGTAAGACCCTTGCATAGAGATGTCCCGTCTTTCAAGACTTTCAGAACCGTCTTTGTCATTCTCTCCACTGCATCGTCCGTGACGGCACTGCAGAATGGCGCTGGGAGGCTTCCAGAAGAGCTGTTCGTTCTGTTGTGACTTCACAGAGAAACTGATTGCCACTAAGTGATGGACTACAATAGTAGGTCGCGTTCTGGTTTTAGCCACTTCATACATGATATAGCTATCTTCTGCAGCCCGGAATGCATTTGCGGTGAGTTATGTGTGTATCGTCCCCTGCTGATCAGTCTATCGTATCAACTTAGTGCGATGTAAATGAGACATTCATGATTCAAATCGCTCGATACATGAAAGAATACGGTCAGAGTAACTCGTGAATTTCTATCTCACTCGCCCGTTACTACCTCGTCACCGCATTCTACAATGCCTGCGAACCCAGGGTTCGCTATTTTCATCCAATACACTGTGGTGGCTCAGACAGGACTGAACCTGGAAGGCAAAAACGAGTTTAAAGGGGAGAAGATGACTATAGAGGATGCAAGAGATGAGAGAGACGGGTGCGGCGAGTCAGACAGAAGGAGGGCAGAAAACCTGTCATTCGACCGAAGTCGATGACTTGTATACATGATAGAATAAAGAGAGTCTACGTCACAAGTGAGATCTACGTCATGAGTGATCGAGTGAAGAGGTGAAGATGTGAAATGCTAAGGGTGCTTCCTTCAAGTTATTCATTCACGTGTAACGCCGACAGAACGTTCAGCAGCTTTCTTGAACGAGTGACACTGCGGTATTACATCGGTCCGTACGAATCATCCTTGCACACTCTCAAGCGTTGCCAGTGAGCGGAGCCTACTTAAATCCGCCTATCAGTGTTGAATTCGCCTTTCGTTGTTCATTTCGAATCGCACATATCTGAGTATCTGAGGTCATACCTTCAAACACTCCGCCACTAACGGCGCACCCTGGTCGTCACGGGTGCGCTTCTCCGTCGGTCACAAGAATCCTTCATGTATTCCACGGTTCCGATCAAGTGTCGCGTTTGGGTTTTAAAGGGCAAAGAACCGAGGACTCGCATAGGCATTCTCGTTTAAACATGTCTCCGTCTTTCAAGACTCTCGGAACCGTTGGCATTCTCTCCACTGTGTCGTTCGTGAGAGCACTACAGAATGGCGTTGGCAAGCTTCCAGGTAAGCTACTCGACCCACCGTCGTGATTTGGCAGAAGATCTGATCGCTACCAAGCGATGGGCTACAATGGTAGGTCTCGTTCTGAATTTGGCCACTTCATAGGTGACATGGTCATTTTCGACAGCCTGGAATGTATTTGCGGTGAGTTATGTATTATGGCTATGTACTGTCGCTGATCCTGAGTCTGTCATATCAACTTAGTGCGACGTGAATGAGACCGTCATCCTTCAAACTGCCCAATACATGAAAGAATACGGTCTTGTGGTGAGATTACCTGGACCTAGCCGCCTGGCAGACAAGTTTACGATCTCTCAGGACGTTGGTTATAATCACGTCAATTTGGACGATTGTTGGGCGAGCAAGAACCGCAGCTCTACTGGCGAAATTCTTTCTGGTAAGTATGTTGTCGCGGCAACAGTTCTCCCGGCCCGCTGAACCTCATGGTTTTAGATCCTACACGCTTCCCGAACATGAACAATCTCACTGATCAGCTCCACTCCATGGGCTTGTGAGAACAATTAATTTCCGAGAAAAGGTTCAAGTGCTCATGTTAAGTATGCAATGCAGTTACGCTGGCATCGTAAGTTGCCAGATCGACTCGCAATAATTGATTGGTTAATTTTCGCCCAGTACTCTGATTCCGGATGGTTCACGTGCCAAAGATTACCCGGTTCCTTCATGCACGAGGAACAAGACGCGCTCACATTTCAAGCTTGGGGCTTTGACTTCTTGAAGTGGGTGTCATTCTCGTATCATGTTCGAAGCATTGCTGACTCCTCCGTGCAGGTATGATAACTGCGCTAGTCAGTGATCCTGCCGGCCTGCCTATTGCTACCATAGTGCTGACATTCTCCAGTCCCCTTCGATGATGTGATTCGAGAGGGCATCGTTGGAAGTAAGTATCGTGTTCAATTTCAGGGACACTACTTCGTCTAAGCATGATAGAATACAAACGAATGGCAGACGCCCTGGCTACGGTTGCTCGAAAGACCGGGACCACCTTCACGTTCAGCTTGTGCGAGTGGGGATGGGTAAGTGAAAAAATATGTAAGCTTGTAGCGTTCCGCTTACAGGTGGCCTTTAGAATCAAGTTTGGTTGTAAGTTAAAACCAGACCTTTTCCCTGTTCGCAGGCTGATCCGGCTGCTTTAGATGGGGCGCCTCTGTGGGTCACAGTTGGAGGGTAAGCACTAACTTACTCGAGCCAAGCGCAGTGCTAGATAATTACTCTGTGATGACTCGATTAGGTCGACAACGATATTGGACCTTCCTGGAGCTCCATTGCGTCGATCATTAACTCGTAGGCTCTCCTTTGCATAGTTTGTTGTGAAAAAAACTGGACATCCTATAAGCGCATCCTTCATCACGCAAGCCACGGACTTCTATGGACACAACGACCTCGACATGGTACTTACCCCCTACCAAATACTCTCGTAGACTACTACTCACATGAAAATCAGTTGGAAATAGGAAACGGAGATCTCACCTATGATGAGGCAAAGACCCATTTCACCGCTTGGGCGTTCATGAAATCCCCGCTCCTGATTGGTACCAACGCGAGTCATGTATGCGTAGTCTCAACTGCATGTTGCTTACGAATTGGCGTGTTAGCTCGTAAAAATCAGCTCAGATATGCTCAGCATCCTCAAAAACACGGAAATCATCGCCATCAATCAGGACCCGGTACACGGTACAAGCATTTCACCCTTCCGCTGGGGCGCCAACGTAGGTCGCTCTTCCACGTTGCTTGGGTGGTGGTTCTTACGCACAGTTACAGCCTGATTGGACGTCCAACTCTTCTTCCCCTGCCCAATTCTGGAGCGGTCCGAGTGCGCACGGAACGGTCTTTATGCTTGTAAGCATATAGTCTTTGCAGAGGATGGAATCCGTCGACGACCGACTAATCTTCTTGGTGATAGATCAATACTCTCGACGAACCTGCAGACATGACCTTCAACTTGACCGAATCCCCCTGGATTCGTGCGGGCCGGGAATATTCTGTCAGGGTATCTTGCCAGTTCTCGTGGGTTCCCGCGGTTCTTGTCAGCTGAGCATATCACTGTAGGATCTTTGGACGCACACCAGCAATGGCACTGCTGTGCGCAGTTACACCGCAACCCGTGTCCCTTCTCACGGCGTTGTTGCCCTCTTGCTCCAGGATGCCGGCAACGAACCTGGCGGTCTCTGGCCTCCGTGCGCTGGTGAGGCAGCCACACAATGCACAGCTGAGAATGGAACCAAGTACTAGTACTAGCCAGCGATTATTTTATGGACGATAGAGTGCTTGTAGTTGGTATGAAAAACATCTTTCAATGCGGTTGAATGCGTTACAACAAGATGGTGGACCGTGACTGTAGACGTACTGAGCGCTTAGCGCTTTAGCTCCCACCTCGGTGCCTATTTATAGTTCAGCTCAGAGTCGCCATAACTAAGAGCAACTCATCATCCTTTCTCCTCTGTCGCTTCCTGGTCAAAGCATCCTACGATGACTGCGAAGCCAGGGCCCGCTCATGCACAGCCCACATCCAGCACACCCTTGCTTGGTGAGCGAACTTTCTTCAAAGATGACCCCTGTGGAACGGTGCGGACGAGAGGGGGTTCTGTCGATATGACAACGAAATTGATCCGTGACTTTGTCGCATGATATGCAGTGGAGGCGCAGTCGACACCACTGGCACGCAGGTCGAAAGGTTCATTCTGGGGTATTCTGGGGTTCACCCTTGCTGCGATCCTGGGACTGTCAACTCTGCTCGTCTATCGTAGCAAACACGCGCCCACCACGAATGAGATCCAGAAAGGCGGGAAGCTTCCAGGTGAGCGCGACGGCTACTAGTATGTGGTGGGTACGCAGTCTGACGAACGCCTTCGCAGTCATGGGGTTCAATAGTAAGTCGTTAGGTCGTGCAGGTCGCAAATTGCTTAATCTCGAGTGTTAGCTTGGAATGCACACTACGTGAGTGCTTGTTGTCCAGGAAACGTGATAAAATTTCGCATTCGTATCGGTAGTGTGGCATCAATGAGAAACTCATCCTCAAGACGGCCAAATTGATGAAGTCCCTCGGTCTTCAGGTTCGTATCAGACGGCGCTGTGTGCAACATGTATGTACTCATTCCCGGAACCCAGGATGCGGGATACAATCATATCAACATCGACGATTGTTACTCGGAGAAGAAACGGAGCTCCTCCGGAGACATTGTCGCGAGTGTGTTGTTTCGTGTGTGGTATAGATGGGAACGTGACGTTATTTTAGACAAGGCTCGATTCCCCTCGGGAATGAAAGCGTTGACAGACCAAATCCATGAAATGGGCTTGTGAGTCCATCAGCGCACCTCACCTATGCTTACGTTCATGTCGAGGACCGTGCAGTAAAGCAGGCATTGTAAGATCTGATCCACTAGTTCTCTTTTGCCCCTAACGTTCGTCGCAATAGTACAGTGACGCTGGATGGTTCACTTGCCAATTGTACCCTGGGTCATATCAGAATGAAGCAAGGTGGGCCTTCTCCCCTTCGTCAGCCAAAGGGTCCTTTCATACTTTCATAGAGACATAAAGCTCTTCCAGGACTGGGGTTTTGACTACCTCAAGTACGTACATTCAGCCTGTGCGACGATACTGTAGGCCATACTTTTGTTTCTGCAGGTATGACAACTGTGCTGTGCCGTTCGACAACATTACGAGGGAGAATATCATGGGCCGTGAGTTCCTTCACGACAACTATCCAGTCGTCGGGTTGATGCTGTAATACAGGATACGAACGTATGGCAAACGCCATTGAGGATCTCGCCAAGTCTTCTGGTAGATCACCCATATTCCTGTCGGTGTGTCAATGGGGAAGGGTACGATTGTGTACAATTCTCAAGTTGTGCCATTCATGCTCATGTTCAATTAGGAGCAAGGGTGGTTTTGGGCAAGGAAGTATGGGCAAAGTTGGCGGGTAG
>JBBPOB010000852.1:0-12573 GCA_038091275.1 Tylopilus subfusipes | reverse complement strand
TGTACGTGCTATCCCGAAACTGCCTTGGGTTGGACTCGTGTGTTGACACTATAGTCACGGTGAACTGTTTGAAGACTACTCTAGAATTCTGCCATCGCCCTTGAGCACTTTGAGCAACTGCCGGCAATTACCAGTGGCAGAATGGCAGTATTTTGCCAATAACACATAAGATTCGTCATCCAAAAGAAAGAAGAAAAAAGGGATCCGAAATGCACCTGAACACGTCAACATTCGGTCCCCGTCATAAACGTATCCCGCAACTCGTCCACTTCCATACCCGCACCCTGCCCAGACCACCGCTGCCACCACGTCGCTGCTCGCCTCACCCTCTTCGCATCCTTTTTCAACGTCTTGCGACGCGACGCGACGCTCTCCGCAGAAGCCTTTTCACACGCCGACAGGTCCCTTGCCCTCTGGAACCGTTTCGGCGCTCGCATAAACGACGCGTCCGACGTCGAACGTGGGATGACACCAGGACCGGGGTCGGATTCGGGTCCAGGCAGTGAAGATTACGATCGTTTCAAAGATGTAACTGTGTATCGTCCGCCACCATTTCCACTTCGTGCTCCCCCGTATCGTCGCTCATCGAAACCCCCTCCAACTCAAACGATTTTGAAAACTCGGTAAGGATCTGAGCTTGGCCGACCGTCTCTGCATTGGGGGCGACGGTCCGCCCATCCGCTGCATTCGGAATCGTGAAGTGTCTCATTGAAGGATGGATCGCGGGTGGAATCGAAAAGTGGGGAATCTTTTGGTGGTTTCAGTCCGTTAACACTTGTCGCGCGGCGGTGAGCACGTCTGGAGTACTACCCTGTTGGGCTACTTGTCAGAATTCCGCTCGAGGGAGTGAAGATGATGGGAGAAAGCGACCTTTTGTAGCCGCCGCGCGTTCGGTTCGTAAGACGATTTCTTCCACTAGAAGTATGCGTGGTTCATTGCTAGGACTCGACATAACGACGCGGCGACAAGCGATTGGATCGTCGATGCTCTTCAACTCTGACCATGCGGGGCAATACGTTACCCTTTTGACGTCCACTAATTACAAGTATATCCAGGTTGCGCCGCAACTGCACGCACCTACCGGGGAAAACGAGCGCGGCCGCGGCGGACGCAAAGATGAGATGCCAACGAGAAACCTTGGATCGTTTCAGAGGGTCGATAGAGCCACTTTCTCCTTCTCGAGTGTTCTCCCGTTAATAATCGAACATACGGGACGCGAATCGAGATCGGAGAACACCGACTTCAAAATGTGCGGAGATTAGAACACAATTGATGGAAGCTTCTGCATCGCTGTACCAAGCACTTGTCGAAGGATGTCCCTGTTGCACGGCGAGTTCATCTCATTGTTAGCAGGATCTATGCCAACAACATGTGTTATTCTACATGGGCATTCACGAATGGAAGAGGCGCCTGCTGCACCGCTCGCACCGCTCGCCGTGTTCCTCCGCTTCACTTTACAAGACAGAGGCGTCAGCCGCTGAACAGTCGACAGAACCATTCACATTGTTCATCGATGCATCCTTGTTTTATCAATAAGAAAGTAACTTTGGCACACGTGTTTTTGACATTACGTCTGGTCAACTGCGCCTACTAGTAAGGTAGGAAAACAACAAAATTCTGATCGATTCAATACTTCTTGCGACAGCACTTACACACGGTACACAAGGTGGCTCTGTACTAATACATTCGTCTCACACAGCCTCCCCTGCTTAATCCAAAATGGGCGAAAACTGGAACAGTTGAGAAGTCAAGTACTTCGGAGGGTTGGACTGGAACTCCACGATTTTACTGATTTCAACCTGCAAACAGATCAGAAAATTGCTTCACCAAAAGATAAGAGAATCAATTACCGAAGGATGCTCCCCTGAGTCAGTACGGACTGTCCATCCTTTGCTCTGATCGTTGAGCGGTTCGATACTGAATAACAATGGATTAGAGGGACAGGGTCTTCCACAACCAATTATCTACCACTCACGTGTATCCTTTCTGCTCTTCACGGTAAGTGGCGTGCCATTCCACATTTCGGTTGGCGTGAGTGGTGGCAGTGACCTTGTCGTTGAGAATCCCGGTGTAGCGATATTCGCCCAAGCTGAGTCGACATGACTTTTCGCCTTCTTTCTTGACTTGCCACTACAGCCGATGAGGTGAGCCTCTGGATTGGGACAAGAAACTACCACACCTTTGTGACGGGTCCCCTGAGGTAGACACTCTGCTCAGCGCGCTTCATCCTGTTGACACTCGTGGGGGGGTTGCCCTGGGTGAGTGATGTGATTTCGTAATAACCAGAAACGAGGTTGGGAGTCATTGCGAAGTGGACGTGGTAAGAGGTTTTGGAATGAGGGATACCCCGTAACTCACTCGTTTTTATAGTTGTTGGTAGACGGTACCCCGGCTGCTCCTTCTCCATCCCCCCATTCGATCACCGCTCGTGCATTTTTTGGTATGTCCTATCCTGACACGGTCCGTATTTTCCCTGAGGTGTTTACGCCACTGTCAGTGAGCTGTTCGGAGCGCAATCATTTAATCCCCTCGTGCGTAATAGGTCTCCCAACAGAATAACTGATGTGAACCCCGTGTCTGAACCACTGGGCGTAACATGCCCTGTGACTCGTTGTACTGTGCATGAATGACGATTTGGTGCGAGCTGCCTGTTAAGTAACCGCTGATCCCAGGTCATATGCACGAGAATGGACCATCACAAAAATATTTCGTATTCTTTGTTTTCTGCACAACGCAATACTTACGATATTGATCCAGAAAGTTTCAAATGTCCTGACTAGGCAGCACATTCGCTTAGTGACTCGCAATGCATGCTACGTTGCTGATCCCCTGAGATACCTAGTATCCCCTCTCTAAAACCTGTTTTGTGTACGTTTCGGCCTTGCGCCGTCAAATTTCAAAGCTTGGGTGCGCGGTTTGTGTCAACAAGGTGGAGCACGGTACAGGTCAATCAGGTGTGTGAAATATCAATTCTACACCAATCGCATACTTCTCAGCTATCGTTTGTTGGCAAGAACCGTCCAGCTTATCCCACACGGTTAATGTCCTGCGCCATGGACCATGCCCCAGATTCATCCGAGATCTCGATCGTAGACAGATCGCCTTTAAGTTGGTCCCGACACTCTGGAAATGAAAGACAACTATATATAGGCGGTCGTGGATCATGAACGGAGGACCACCCTGGTGGAGAAGAACTCTTTTCTGTGTGTAAGTTTCTCCTCTGATGTCCCAGAATGCGTCTGGCATGTGCCTGATCAAATTACGACCAATGTGACGGGCCGTGCCGTTTGTGCCCTAACGCAATGTGCGGTTCCCATCTATAAACGGCACCTCAGAAGCTATTCAAGTGTTCTCCGTGTTGACCCTGCTATTCCTGAGACAGAGTCCCTTGACGAAGCACTTCTTTGCCTAGTCTGGTGACCAGACCGTCGATGAGGCAAGCCGTCGATAGAGTTTCTACCTGTGAGTCGGTGACCCCTTGGGTGCAGAGAGCGTTGGAGATGTTGTGAAGGGGGAGTGACACGAACTTGAAACTACTAGTACATCATTCATAAGATTGACTCAGGAGCCCAGCCCAGCCCAGTACATACCCAACCAACACTCGACTCTATCGAAATGTCAGGTTCCCACGGTTGCCTTCCAAACTTATCTCCGAGAGCGACCTCTCTTCGCCCCTCTGCCGCTCATGATCACTGGCATGCACCTTTCCTTTTGGTATATCCTATCCTGACATTTTCACTGATGCTACAGAGTGCTTTTTTGGGTGCAACTGCTTCGTACCCTCATTCCGGATGTGGGGCTCCAACAGCATATCAAATTCGCTACTACACTACTGGGCGCAATGCGCCCTTGTGACTCCGTCATATCTTGCGTAGTCCAGTCGTCCTCATATGGAGAGCCAATGTCCATTGTGTCACTGTCTCGACCCGCAAATTTTTAATTACTGTTTTCTGGTCGGATCAACTCCTCCCTTGCATCTCTGCGTTGCATATTTTTTAATTCTGAAAATGGAGGAAACCTCCGAGGTACATATGTGGTCCGATATCCGGAACCGGTGACGTGACCTTGTAAACCTACGGGCTACAATTAATTGTCGGTGCCATCCTTGGTGCTGTCCCTAATTTCCTGTGCTAAAACAACAGCTCTCTCAGCGGTATATCTATTCGAGGGAGAATCAAATTTAGATGACGATTCAGTAAGATGGATTGAGGTACAATTCCCGCTAAGTTCTTACAAGTCTCCAACCCCTCCCCTTCAAGCACCTGTGTCAAGTTCTCCCTTGCTGCAGAACGCACGCCTGAGGTTAGGCGGCCCAGGCCCAATGTACCTTCACACGATTCTGAACCTGCGCCGTGAACCGCGCCCTGTCTAGAGCTCGTTCACCCAATGCAATGTTTAATTAGAAATGGAAAGCCCAAGGCCGCCTGTGCAGTGGACCATCTTCTTTGGCTATTTACATCGCGCCGCCCAGGTGAGGAACTTATGAGTACGTGTTTGCCTTCTTATTTATTTTCCTTTCGGAAGGCTTTGGTACCTGTTTGTTGGTGAGTACTCGTTGGGGGTGGACTTTCGAACGTCCGGAAATTAGAACACTCAATTAACTCGATCGACCTATAGGCATTCGCCCCTCAGTGCGGATGCCCAAAAAACCACAATTCAATACATACATGGATTTGTTTGAAAAACATGTCGAGGCCACTCTGACCACGCAAGCATACATCAAAATTTGCAGAGTGAGGCCTGAGGGACAGGTCCTACCATCCAAACAAGATGGCTCTCATTGTCGACGGCAGAAGCCACGTAAGCAGATGGAGGACATTACTCAAAGTCCCGCTACAACAGTTAATGAACAAGTTCACGAGCTTGGCCTGAAGATTTCAGCTAATCATTGACTAGTCATCTCTGAATTGCCAGCACTGGGACTACTCTCCTCGACCCACAGAACGTCATCCTTAGTTGCTTTCCATCCCGCGCAGTTGACCGGAAGATAAACGAATTTGGGTAAGATCATGATTGTGACAATTGATAGTTGGTTCTGGAGTTTACATTGGACATGCAGGGCCATCGCTTCCGACTTATCAGAGACCAGAATTAAAGGTGCTCAGCCTCTGTCGCATCACAGAGCAGGAAATAGATTCCCTCCTGGACTTGACATAGCTCGCCATCAGTGGCAAGCAGTTCCGGCTCAATGACGACCTCTTCTTTCGCGTTCATTGCCCTGAGTCATTCTTGGATCATCACCCGTATTCCGTCCAATATGACGAGATGAGGTATGACGTTGCCTGAGATGCATTGAACAAGCACTGATCTACTCACTACACACTGGCATGGGCCGCTCTCCTTGAACCATTGATTTCTCACCTCGTTCCAATCCGAGCGACCCTTGTTAATCCCCTGCTGTTCCTTGTCAATGGCTCCCCGGTTACAAACCAACTTCTTCGTATGCTGGGCGTATCACGTTTCGAATCGCACGTGGACGATTTAGATTCTAACTGAGTTACAGGGATGATCCGACGTGATTCTATTTCTGTTATGATCCAGAAGAAATACGCAGGCGATGATTGTGCTAATCCAGGAGACTCATGAGTATGATTGACGATCCCAGGTGGCCCGCATCATTTAGTTCACTTGTTACGATCGCGAAGTCTTGGCAAAGGGTGTCGGACGCGAAGTTGTGCAGTAACCTAGTCACGTGTTTTGGTTTTCGTTCCAGCCCCCATCCGAGTCGTACGTCAGTCACTCAGTGGGACGCAATGAAGTGTTTGGGATTTCTTCTCTCTTGTATTCATCTTGTGATGAGTTCAAAGCTCCTCTCGCATACTCATGGTGGCAGGGACACTGCTTCTACATCATCAGATTTGATGCCTCCATCAACATTCCCATAGCCGTGACCAGTCAGCTTCGGGTTTGAAAATAGGACACTGCAACAGTTCTTTTCCTTGGGCAACTGGTGACTGGATCCAATTCGCTACCGCTATTGGATTTGCCACTTACTAACGCCAGTGGTCAATTACTTCTAGCCTACTCTGTCCTATACGACCATCAGAACTCTGTACCTGGGCAACTCGTGAAAAACACCCAACGCGGACTTACAACTCGCCGAAATATTCGAGGCAGTGATCTTGGCTATGCATTTCTGGGAGACCCCGAGACAGTGAGCGATGCACGTTTTCCCCTTGCAAAACTATTCCCCGTTCGCTCTACGGCATCCACGTCCCGCTGGACGGGGTCCTTTGCACACTCGGCCTCCCAGCTCTTCTTTATCTTTCCGTGGGGAGGTCAGGTACAACCGGGCTGGTCCCTAGTACCTCCACGTCTATTCTTATTTCCCCATTGGACGAACACGCTCGTCCTGGTTTCCTCCCCCACGCTTGTTACGTTCGCTTTCATTTCCAGAGGTCACCTCCCCTGGCTGCTAAGTGGTGTCGAGGGCTATGGTCTTGGGAATTCGACAATTGCTGGCGGTATTCGCGATTTCACAGTTACGCTTTCAAGAGTGTCGCGCTCTGGGCAACAGTGTGGTCCCATGGAGACTCCACCATGATGGCGGGAACCAGGTATGCTACTCCAGTTCTCGTATTTCGACATCCGTGGTTGACGCAAAGGGACTTGATCGTATAGATATCGGCACCTAACCAGCTGATGGAGTGCGAAATATTGAACATATCACTTTCTCCAGAGACAAGCGACAACTCACGAAGGAATACATCGTATTATGTCCTTGCATTCGAGCCAGGGGGGATGGCTACGATGTCTCTTGCTGGCTGCGAGACGTCATCTCTGCGTTGGACGATACAGCATCCTGCGGGTACGATTGTGGTCATCCTTCTTCGCTCTGACGTGCTTAGCAACGGATCCTACAGGTACCCAGCTTTTCGTTGCGCTTTTAGATTCCTTCGGCACATCTATGGGGGTCCTTTCAAATATGTACACGGTAATTGGTGTGTTTGCACGTTCGACCTTCGTCATCTACCAGCGACACCTGACCTCCCTTACAGCAGGATCGAAGGATTGCCTGACCAAGTCCGAATCACCTGGTACTCAAGAAGCGACGGAGCCCGAAGTAACTCCACCGGCGTTTGGCCGCCCTGTACCATGTGGACCCTTGGAGATGTCTTTTTCTGGAGACAAACCACCATACTCGGTCAGCATCACGGCTGTTAAATCTGACAGCCTTTACGGTCACTCTGTGCGTTCCGGAGAACATGATTTTCCCAGCACGAGAAGCGGGGGAGGGTTTTCGGGAAAACCTCTTCGTAAGTTGTCTCCTCGATCCATGGCAATCCGATGGTTTAACCGGAATGCATACCTCGAATTTGTGCGTTTGTCCATTGTCTTGCTCGATAGTCATTGTTGGAGATCCGTAAGTCCTGCAATTTTTTCGTGTCTGGGGAGCTCCGAGTCATTCGCAACCACGTGTTCTCCTTTTCTGCTAGGAATGGCATAGTTGGCACGATGAGTTCTATCGTTCGTGTAGCAGACGCTGGAGATACGTCCTCTGCCAGCACATCAGAAGCATTTTCAAGATGCCGACCAGCTCAGCCAAGCGACGTGCTCTTTCGTTTGCACGAACCACCACGTCCAACAGCGTTCAAGCTTCGTCGCAACTTTTCTTATTCGTCCCAGATGCAGTCGACTCGTGACTCTGGTACTAATCTTAGCCATGGAGATACGATCGCCGTCGCCGTCTGTGTTTCATTAGGTGGGATAGGAATCGTGGCGGTAGTCATCTATGTCGTCACGTCGTGTCGTCGGCGTCGGAAAACCCTGGATGCTCAGGACACTCTTCCAAGACCCTTTGAAATTATCGTGCCGGCGGCGACAACGACGGGCACTTCGATGATGACGCACGAGCTGAACATTTCTCCCCCGAGAATTTACTCACAATGCGCGGGAAGAAGTAGGAACGAAGTTCGGAGGGAGAAGAGTCATACGAGGGTCGGGCTTCAGAGAGCGGGCTCTGCGCCGCTACCCACTACAACCACACTTTCGCAGTCCCAGCCCGGCTCGTCCCGTGGTGCACGCACACAACCCCACCTGTCCGATACATTGCTGCTCTTGAATCGGGCAGGTCATTCCTCTTATCGTAGCCCACCCCCCCCTTCGACACACTCTCACCCCGCGCCCGATCCCCACTCGCGGTCCAGTTCGCGCGTGCAGCCTGGGCAGCCCACCACATCCCTTCCCATGGGCCCACAACAACCCCAGCGTACAGTTAGCGCTCCCGTCAACCGCTCAGCCTCGGTGCAAGAGCGGCGCTCCGCCAAACACGCACTCTGGCTCTCGCGTTCCGCAAGCGAGCTGTACCGCGCGACGTCCTCCGTACTGCCCTATCAGGTGCCCGAGTACGGTTCGCACGATGCCTCTGCTGGCTGGTATGCCCACCGCTGCGACGGGCACGGGCTCGACGTGGACACGCTGCCCCGCCCGACGAACCACCTGCGAGAGTGGCATTCTGCGTCGCCGGTGGTGGACGTCCATCACGTGTGTGCAGACCTGGAGGAGGACGTGGGAGGGACGATCACTGTGATACAGCATCAGGATGCCGGGGTGATGCAGGAGTTGCCGCCACCGTATCACAAGCTGGTGAGATCCGGCGCAGCGGAGGTGTAATGTTGCCAATGGGAGACGGTAGCGTTGGTGACATCGGGACAGGCTTTTTGATCGGGAGAAGGAGAGCTACATTGACCCGTGGAAGCGGGCACGTTGATGCAATAGCAGTAGACCTGTGATGTCAAAAAGGATCACCTCCGCTGATCGCGTTTGAGGGCTGTAACAGATCAAACGTTCAAAGCCCGAACCGCAGTATTGCAGATAGTATTGATACAACAAGAGACAGGAGTGTTTGGCTACTGCGTTTGAGCTCCATACCCCCTGATGCCTTCGGCAAAGTCCCACGATGTCGCCAAATGCAACGAATCTGATATCTGTACGCCAGAAGCTGTGATGGTTGCGAGTTGATACTAGAGGATAAGTGGTCGGAAACGTGGCTTTTTGCAGGGATTAGGCAATAGACGGACCTTGTTCAAACTTCGAGCGTCACGGTAGAAAAGGACACGCATGCTGTCCTCCAATATTTTGCGTGCTTGCTCCTCTGTCAATACGTCCTCGTAGCCCTCGACGGCCTTGCGAAGTAGTGGCTGCGCGATGTATGCCCCGTACCCGGTAGCAATCGTCGATGCTGTGTATGTTGTACCTAGCAGATCGACGTAGGACAGGAACCTACGTCCAAGCTCCACGTCAGCCACATTTCACCGTGCTTTTGCGACGCACCTCCTCCCATCCTTGAAACCACCGATGATGAGCGAATTCCAAAGAGGGTCGAACTTTGAGCGCCGCCCGTACATGACTTGGGACATGTACTCGTGTATTTCCACTGGCCCAAGCTCGTGACCGTCCTGCACTGCGATCTCCTCGACCGCGATATCGTCGAGCAATCGCTGAATGTACTGGAAGTCGGACATGTCTCCGCTCGCACCGATGACGGTGTAATCCCCGACGGGTTGGAGACGCTGTACGTCCTTGAAGCGGGCAAGGGAGCCATATGATGCTGCACGTCGTCAGCAATAGGCATGCATGTCCAGGATAAGATGTGGACGTGCCGAGATTGTCTGCTGCCATCATGATGCCGTCCTTGAACTTGATGGCGAGGACGCTCGTCCCTGTGACGATGGGCTGTTGCGTGCGTTGGACGCTATCTGCGAATGCATCCTTGTGTGGTCTCGGGTGGAGATGGAAGGTTCCATATGGGTCGGACGCATCGTTTCTCTGTCGAACGCATCAGAGGAAGCACTACCAAGTAAACCTGAACTTACGGGGCGACCCCAGTTGGCTGGAAAGTGGTCCATGATGAGTCCAAGATCGACGCGCAAGCTCGAACGCGTAAGTATTAGATGGTGTTTGCGGGTGTTTGTCGTACACACTTTACCTCTCGACATGACCACGCCATACACGCCCACGTCGTTCATCATCACTCCTTCTGTCCTCCCGCAGACACTGACACCAGCGACGCGTGGGCGCGGCGCAAAACGAGGCAGGAAACCGAGGGGTGCCGTTCTCACTTCTGGCCCTCCAAGTCACCAGGTAAACGGTGCCAGCGCACCAGCAGTGGCTCCGGTGGGAGGGCCGCAGTTTACGCCCGTGCAATGGACGAATCCCACCGTGCCTGCTGTCGGGTCTTCAACGCCTCTGCCAGTCCCCGCTGCAGTACCGAGGGCAGCGTCCACAAGTCAACCCGTTGCTGATCCCTCAGTTGGTGTTGGCGCGAGCGATGTAGCTATGGAGAGCGGCGACGAAGCTGGCCATTCTACCTCGGTTACGATAGTACCTGGAACAACGACCTTGACGACGATTGCAAACATTGCGACTGCACCAGGTGGAAGCACAGTTACTCCGAAATTGGGGACCGGTGTCGGAGACGAGGACGGCGAAGGAGACGATGAACTTTTACCCGCGATGGCCGACGACGACTATTCGGCGCAGTTGTCGTGGCAGAGTGAAAGCAAGGACAATCTAAAGTGTGCCTTTTTTATCGGTCGCAGGAGGCATACCTGACACTTGCATTATAGGGTGCTGATGGACAACTTTAGTTCCCCGCAGTACGATCGTTTCGAGGCGTACAGACGGCATGCGTTACCCAAACAGGCTGTCAGAAAGGTATGTATTTCTACCACATGCACGCCTTTTTTCACCCGGGATGACGGGTTCTCCCGCATTCAAGGTAATACAACAAACCATGGGACAGCAAGTCTCACAGCCTGTTGCTCAAGTTGTTGCCGGTTTTGCAAAGGTGTTCGTGGGCGAAATAGTAGAAAAAGGTAAGCACGTTCCGGTATCCCTGCGTCCGCACACGTCACGTTCAACTCGTATCTTTGTGGTTCTGCGACAGCACGAGCAGTCCAAGCACGCCGAAGCGAGACTGGCCCACTTTCACCCGACCATTTACGAGAGGCATACAGACTCTACCAAGCGGAGACGGGAAGAGTAGGGAGTGCGAGAGCTGGAAGAGGTAGAAAGTTGTTCGTGAGATAACGCGGCAAGGCTGCTTGGTTTGTACCACCTCGCTCGCTTTTGCACCGTCTTTGTCTTGTCTCCACTGCTAGTCCCCTGCCCCGTGGATAGAACAGGAAGCACAGTTGGACGAGCGAAAGTTGGAGGATTTGCAGGACACCCAGTAGGCTACAAGATCGAACTCGCTGTACTACTACTACTGAGCATTAATGGGGTAGTGGTAACCTGGGTCGTTGCCATCGACCCGCCGGGGGTTCGATTCCCCCTTAATGCAGATGTTTTTCTTTTCCCTTTTTGCTAGGTATCTGTTTGAACGTCCTGCACGAGTGTGTGTGCACGACTGTCTGCCAACTAACCCTATGAACGCCTGCTCCTGCTCATAAGTATTCCGAGAGGGAGTGTGACATGGATGGCGTGTGACAAGGGGCTGTCACGTTGGATCAGCACATTTTCGTGCGCATTCGACGGCTGCCTTGCACTCGACCATCACCACACCGCTTCAGACCCTGGCCCTCCAAGAGATATGCCTGAACAAAAGGAAAACCCATACCTCGCCCATCTCACACCAAGCCAGAGAGGCACCGGCTCTACCATCCCAAAAGGTGCTGAGAGCGAGCCGCTCTTTGGTTTCCTACCACGTAAGGTGACAGCCGGTCAAGTCCGCAAAGCATTGGTGAGACGTGACTCATCAGCGGTTTCGATTCCGAGCTCATCCATTTCACGTTCTCCTGCGCTTTCAGGAACACGACCTAAATCCTTTCACCAAAGCTCCGCATACCCCTCAGTACAAGAAAATACTCGAGGCACGAAAGAAGCTCCCTGTTTACGCCCAGATGACCGAGTTTTTCAAGATGGTGCGTTAATATCTAACGACTTTCTTTCTAGTTTCATGTAATGCTTGTGCCGGGGGTGCTGATGACATATGCGCAGTTCAACGCGAACCAGATCATCATCATGGTTGGCGAAACTGGATCTGGCAAGACTACACAGTAAGTTGGCGGCCCAGAGAGACTCTTTTTCCCATCTTTTTTGAAACCGTGAACTTATAGACCGGTCTCTTTTCGTCGATAGAATACCTCAGTTTGTCGCGTTCTCGGACCTCCCACATACAAAGGGAAGGATTGTTGCTTGTACGCAACCGCGACGTGTCGCTGCCATGTCAGTCGCCAAACGTGTCGCAGATGAGATGGACGGTAAGTTGCCACTCCTTATCTCGAATGATCATAACCGCTTATGTTTGCCCCACCACTGGCATCGCGTAGTTCAACTTGGACGGCAGGTCGGCTACTCGATACGTTTCGAAGATATGACCGAGCCTGGCACGACGTTCCTCAAGTACATGACCGATGGTATGCTTCTTCGTGAAGCTATGAACGATCCCGATCTCAATCGGTATTCGACCATCATCCTCGACGAGGCTCACGAGCGAACCCTGGCCACTGATATTCTTATGGGTCTCGTGAAGTCTCTCGCCAAGAGGCGCTCCGACCTCAAAATCATCATCATGTCTGCCACCCTCGACGCGCTCAAGTTTCAAAAGTACTTTGGTATCAAGGAAGATTC
>JBBPOB010000851.1:0-12573 GCA_038091275.1 Tylopilus subfusipes | reverse complement strand
CCAGTTTTGAACACTCTCTGTGCGAGCGATCATAGCAGCAATCTTGGAACGGATAACTGGCTGGGAGATGAGTGGCTTTCCGAACGCCTTGCGTTGACAAGCCCATTTCAAGCATTCCTCGACGATGGACCGTTGACTTCGTGCTGAGCTGCAGCACATCACCCATCGTTCGTGGTTAAAGTTACTATTTCATAACGTGTGCATCATCAACACTCAATCTACGCAAACACGACAGAAGCGTACCTGAGAATAACGAAAATTCCACCACCCACTTCACCTAGTGTGTTACCGACAGGTACATGCACATTGTCGAAAGTGACATAGCCAGTTCCTGCAGAGGTCGAGTAACTCGTCTTGATTTGCCGTGTCTCGACACCGGGCCCGCGTTCCACCAAGATGACTGTGAGGCCATCCTGACCAAAATATGTCAAGTGCAATAGTCAAACTTATTTGTGAGTACCCACATCCGTCCTGCAACCCACTGTGAAGCTACATCAAGCGGTGAGATTACCATGGATAAAAATCATAACGCAAAAGCCTACTAGTCGGCAAATCTGGTATGAAGAGATTGAATATAAGTCGAAATCTCTTGGCAGTAGCCACTTACGTAGCATTCGTGATCCATTTCTTTGACCCGTTGATTATCCATTCCTTTCCGTCGTCGCTTATTTTCGCAGTGGTCTGGAGACCCATGACATCACTTCCAGCCATTGCTTCCGAGATAGCAAGACAGATGAACTTTCTGCCGGCCAGAACCTCGGGTATGACCTTTGCTTTAAGCTCTTCGGAACCGAAATTCAGCACAGGAGGGAGACCTATGACTTTGCCTCCAAGCATGCCTGAAGAGAAAACATATGTGGATGGGCATACAGGACACAAAGGAAACTTACCATCACCATATCCTCGCGAAGCACAACGGACAAGTTCTTGAGTGATAATAAGCTATGCAGAGGAGGGTATAAAAGGGTGACCCGAACTGAAGCGTGGGAAGGTGCACCTCGTGGAAATAGTCAAACTAAGCCACTTGGTCAGTGTCAAACAAACGAGAATTTCGGAAACTGACTTCTTCTGGCTTGACGAGGCCACCCATGAGTGTTCTACCCTTCAAATGCTTTCCGGGTCCCATACGCATAGCATGCAAATTGAGCTCGCTATTGTATTGATCCGCCGATCAATATTCGGGGCGTGCTGATAGACAAGTGATGCTCACGCCATTTTATCGAAAACATGTTGACTCGGCCGTTTACCATCCTCTTCGCGAGCCTAAATGCCGAAAATGAGCCCAAGATGCAGGAATCAAATCATCAGCTACCTGGGCGTCATAGAACATCACTTCATCAATGAATCGTCTGACTGCCTTTTGGAACTCGCGGTGATTCTGCGGGAGTTTGTCACTTGTGAAAAACAAAGCAGAGATATTTCTTACGTCGGAATAGTATGGGCTGAAGTAGCCGGATGTCAACCAGGAGGGCTCGGCATATGGAACTTGGCTGGCTTCTCCGACCACGCGGTCGTATATGACGCTCTTCTGGCCCTGGATTGTACCGATCTGGAGGCGTTTGAACTGAGGGCGTTCCAACACTTCATGACGATGGAGGCCATAAAATGCCTCCGTGGCATCTTGACCGGCTGAAGGGCAAGCATGAGAATGGAACAGCAAGTGTTGAGCTCGGGTGACTACGAACCGACTTCTTCGTCGAGTAAGACGGCAATACCTCCGGGATGCAGGCCCTTGAAACGGGAGAGATTATAGACATTGGCGTCGATCACGACCCACTGAAAAAACCATGAGCTAAGCTGAACAATAGGGAGGGCGAAACGCATACGAGATCATCCGGAGTGTTGTGCTGTGGACACGATCAGACAAGGTGGCAGAGGGGTGCGCAGAGGGACTTACCTTTGCGACCTCTTCGAGGGTGAATTCTTTGAGCGTTGTTGCTGCCATTAGGCTCTGAGTGAATGAAAGTATGGACCACGGCACAAGTGTAGAAGCCAACCCAAGATAGTCTGGTTTTATTCGTGACACGGACCGATATTCATATGCGGCTGTCAGAGTCTCAGTTTCATGTGAATGAATGACTGCCGGCTTATTAATAGGTAACACGACCAAACAAAGGTCGTGAGTGACCGGACAGGGCGACAACACGCAACGTTGAACGCAATTGAGCGTGCAGTGGCGCCTCAAGGCCTCAAGCTCAAGTCGCCACGGCGTTGCTGTGTACAATTCATTGCATTGTATTTCTCCTGCTGCCCTGCCGGCCAATTGCTGCGTCATTACTCGCGATGTCGGACCAAAGTATTGTCACGGAACGCTCGGAACGACTCGGAGCCTCGGTGGCGAGCTCTGGTTAATAACGTGGGCACTTCACAGGTAAGCGATTCACACTGATGCGTACCTGATAGTGTACCCAAAAGAAAAATGACAGTCCTGCTTTCCCGGTTTGCTGATCGGCTGGAAGCCTTGCCTAGCAAGGGAATACAGTACTCACAGTCAAAAATTATTGTCGAATTCCTCCGCCACACCCATGCTCTATTATATATTGCCATTTACTCTGCTCATACCACCGCTCTTTTCCAACGGAATGAACAATCTCCGAATCGTCCAGTTGTTCCAACTGCAGAGGAAAGCTTCTGCCTGTCCACTGGGGCCTATGATATGCAACTGTCCCAATTCGGCTCACCATAACTCGGTGACCTCTATAGTGACTGTTCAGTGCGTCTTGATACCAAAATACGGCAATCTTCATTTCGTAGGATCGTTGTGCTTCGGGCGTCATGCAAGGTAGGTTTATTTGTACGAAGTTGAGCTGCAGGACATCTCAAGGGGGTGCGTGACCACTGAGGTACAGCACGTCGCTTGCTCAAGCGAGATTTCATGTCGAGGTCATGACTCATGGAGCTCAGAGGCAAGTCTATGAGGAAGGTATATAGTATGGAAAATGATGCTTCGATCTTTGTCCTCGTCTTCAGTGCGGAAGTTGCAACTGACGATGCAGACTATGACGGCGTCGACCTGTTCGGCGATCAAAGCCAAGTGCAATAATCATATTGTGGCTGCTAGCACAGGTGCTACTATGCCGACGGTCGACTGAGTAGCTTCAGGTGTAAGGTAAAAGTGCCAGGTCAAGGTCAGCCTCGTATGTGTGAAGCACATATATCTTGGGGTGACATTTGGCGAAAGGCCGCTGTCACGTCTTTGAGAAGGACAATCATATAGAGATAACGCCGACTCGCGACCGGTGTTGTTTCGAGCTACAGGACGTGATCAGTGAAACGCGGAGCTTTGGTTCCTGGCTGTTTCGGCTCCCACAAGAGCTTAGAAGCACCTTGGCCAGAGTGAATCCGATTCCTACCTGACCCCGAAGAAGGCCTCTGACGCTGACGCTCACGAAAGACCGAGTCCCAGTCGATGAGCTGCTCTGCAACAAAGTGACACTCCGCCTGCGACGATCCCCTCGATCTCAAGAGCGACACAGAAAGACGGATCTATCGGTGCCAGTTAGTATCCCGCTCAACAATAAGGCATCCTGAAATGAGCAGGACATCGTCGTCTACCGAACTCGCTGCCAGAGCAGGCTGGCATTGGGAACGACGCTCGTCCTTTCCCACGGACACCCCTGCGGTGCTTCCGCTTTGGGCTCGCTTCGGTCTCTGGCAACTTGTCAAAAGTGAGTCCATCAAACGGCCAGTCCCAGGCTTGGACATTCCCTTCCATCTCTACACCAAGAACAGCCCAGCACTTTCAGCAGACCTCGAAAGACGGTCTCGTCAGTAATGTCATGCTATGACATGGCGTCAGCTCACATCAGTGTTGTAGGAAGCCATGCAGCAAGTCCCTCCCCGCCTTGACCCCGTTGCCCAGGAAGAGGTCAACGCTCTCGCCGCAAAGATAGCCGTCCTCCAAGAAAGAAAGCAAGCGCTAGCAAACGAGGCGTTCCACGTCCAGTATTCCATCCTCACACTCCAGAGTCGCATCGCTCAGATCAACAACGAGACCCTCCCGATCTCCAGATTGCCCTCTGATGTACTTGCCATCATCTTCGAGGAGAGCAGGTGTCTTCTCAATCACTGGCCCGGTCCGCGGAGACCACTCCCCATAGAAGTTCAGCTCTCTCACGTTTGCTCTCGTTGGCGCCAGGTGGCACTCAATACCCCATCCCTCTGGACAACCATACGTGTCCCAATTCTCCACAAGGAGACCACCATTAGAACCTACTTTCAGCGATGCAAGCAGTGCCCCCTTGATATCCATATAGGTCCAATGCTCTCCGACAAGCATATCATGGAACTCATCTCGTCCCTCCTCATTCCCCGAATACCCCAGTTTCGAGAACTGATCCTCGACACAGAAGACCGACAGGAACTCTTTGGTGTCCTTGGACTCCTCGTCAACATTGCCGCACCTAATCTCCGTCGACTGAAAATATCCAGTCACGATCTCGTTCGCGGTCAAGGTGCTTACCCTCGCTTCGAGCTTTTTCGACATGGCGCACCGCTGCTCACGGATGCGCGCCTGAGTGCCATTCCCATCACGTTCCCAGAATCACCCATAAAGACACTCCATTTTGATCCGCTACCCGGTCCAGGGGCACCACTCTCCAGAAGCGATTTACTCAGCATGATTACACCGTTTGCATCCACCATCACCACACTTCATCTCAAGGGTTTCGTTAGTGGGTTCCACGAGGAGCCAGGCAGCGTGCCTGTGGTGCTACCCGCTCTCCGCGAGTTGTTTATCCACGGAAATGCTTTAATTCATGGCTTCAACGTATTCCGCAATATCTCCACACCCGCGATCCGTTCCTTCACGTTGTTTGCCGTCAAACGACATGCTTTGTCATCGATACACAAGTTCATGACGCGAATATGTCCCGAGCAGTTCCACGGCCTGCGTGCCCTCCATTATATAGAGGGTGATATGGATGACGACCTGGAAATATACCTTCCGCACGCGACTTCGGAGCTGACCCACCTCTCCGTGACGATCGGCCACCACTCGCAGCTTCTGCGGCTCCTGCTTAACAGCGATAAGCAAGCATCATTACATGGAACTGCTCCACTCTGGCCAAACTTACGTACGCTGTCACTCCATCTGGCTCGGCCGTGGATGCAAGACAGGGACGATGCAGAGCCGGACGAGGAAGACGAAATACCGCCCATGATGGCGATGCTGCTTGACGTTGTCCAACAAAGGAAATCTGTCGGCAGACCGCTGGAGATGGTACAGCTGGAAGGGTCGAACGCGCGGGCGTTTCAAGAGCAATTCAGTGCGGCTCTCGCCAAGTCACATCTATACGTAGAGATGCGGGTGATTTCACCGCAGCATTCGACTGATTTTCGACCCTGCGACCCTGATTGGGCCTACACGGGTGATTTTTATGGTTCGCAGTACCGCTCACACGTGTACCGGAAATTGCAGGCTCAGGATTGGGGGCTGGGCGGTGCGGGACCGAGAGGGCCTCCGACGATCATACATACGACGCCGTGACTTGTAACAGCTACTAGTACGTGTATCTACAAATATCTCATAGCGGGTTGGTCGGGCCGAACGGGCCATCACGACCACGTCTAGAAGATGGCGATCCACCTCGAAAGCTCGGCCTTCACCCATTCACGCCGTGATGAGCAGATCGGGTTGTCTCTCCCCATCCATCACATTGACCACGTCGAAATTTCCGTGCCTCGAGAAGCGTTCCGAACACGGCAGGCTGGTACGTCGTTTAGTAACATATCCCAGACATGCTTCCGGCCTACTACTCAAAAACGTGTGTCCAACGTGTCTCGTAGCTCCTTTTCTTTGCCCTTTAACCTGGTGTGTCCATGGAGCGTATCCCAGTCGAACTCTTAGCCATTCCCCATCGTGCGTATCCGTAAATTCTTTGTGCTTCCGACGGAACACTTACCAGAACCGAACAGCAGCAAACCCGTCCATGGCCCTCTGCTATCTCAACGACGAAGCCCCCCAGTGTGGCACATGGCTGAAGGACGAGCTGGAACAACTTAACTCCCAAATCAGCGGGCTCCAGGCTTCGCATGACGAACTCGTCCGCACCATGCGCAATCTCAAGGCCCGCGCGGCGCACATTCAAAATGACAAAGCGCCGGTCGCTCGATTGCCGCCCGATGTCCTCGTCATGGTCTTTGAAGAGTGTCGTCACATGAATCCTCAGTGGACCGGCGTGCTCAGTCTGCTTCGGCAACTCCCCATCGAAGTCCGTCTGTCACATGTTTGCAGCCAGTGGCGCGTGGTGGCGCTCTCTACGCCTAGCCTCTGGTCTTCTGTCCACTTCCCGTTCGAACACAAGGAAGAATCCCTCCATGAATACCTCAAGCGATCGGAGGGGAGTCTTCTTCAAGTATATTTAGGTCCATGGGTCAAGTACGCGAATCTAGAGCGCACGCTGACGACTGTGCTGATGCCGCATGTGGGCCGCTTTCAAGAGCTGGTTCTAGACGCGGTCTCGAGAGAAACGCTGTCTGCGATACTGCTTCCGTTCCGTGACGAGGCTGCACCTGCCTTGAGGCGGCTGCGAGTCATGTGTAGGGGCACTATCATCACACACGGACCACTCCCGGAAGTGAACATATTCACAAAAGGGGCGCCATTGCTCACGGATGTCCGTCTCGACAATGTCCCCGTCATACTCCCCGATCCAGTTGCGGAGACGCTCTCATTTTCGGTCTACCCAGGTCCACAGTTTCCGATGCCGCGGGGCGCGTTTCATCAGGTATTAGCTGCCTGCCCTTCTTTGAAAATCCTCCACCTCCGCGGCTTCGTGGAACTCGTTGCCCAAGCGCCCATACCTCCAATCCACCTACCTACCCTTCGCGAACTCGTGGTCAACGGACGCATCCTTGCGAACGGCCTCCGTCTGTTCGATCTCATCTCCGCACCCAACATTGACACGCTCATCCTCGAAGACGTAAAAGCCCACTCGCTCGCGTGCATTCACAAGTTCATCGCCCGCTCGCATCCACATGCTTTCCAGTCGCTCACCAATCTCCGCTACGTCCGGTGCGAATTCGGACCCGACATGGACGTCCACTTCCTCCGTGCCACACCCAGCGTCTCCGAGGTCGTGCTTAGCGTAGACAAGCACATGCACCTCGTCCGGCTGCTCGTCAACAGCGACAAGCAGGCGTCGATGTACGGTTGTCCGCCGATGTGGCCCGGCCTTAGCACCGTCACGTTCCACACGCAGGGATACACCGGACACGCGGTTGTCGGTACAGCCGGCGTGCCCGTGAACGAGCCCTCACCGACGATGCTCCTCCTGCAAGAGCTGATCGCATGCCGACACGCGCTCGGCAGGCCCCTCGCGCTGCTCCGCTTCAAAGGCCCAAACGCGATCTCGTTTGGCAGCGAGTTCCACTGGGGGTTGAACCAGGCGAAGGAGTACGTCCCCACAGAGACCATCGCGTGTCAGAGTGCGGGCGTCCTCGCGGACTGTGGGTACGACAGCGAGGATTGGGCGGCGGTCGCGGAGGCGTATAGTAGTCAGCTGAGACAGTTTTTGGCGCAGGTGTCACTAGTGCGGCATCAAATCGCCCCCGTGTTGCCGCCGAATTTCAATATTCAGCATTTGAGGCGACGGATTGGGGTGCCGACGTGACTTCGGGGGATGCGTGGTGGAGAGGCTTTTTTTTCTTCTTGTTTTCTGTTTCTTTTCTTTTTCCTGTCACGATCATCCTCATCAATATTTATACATCTACATCATTCATCTATAACCCATCCTTATCACAATGTTCTTTGGAACGATTCTCAATGAAACGATGACCTAGTACATACAAGCAATCTAGACGATGACATAGTTTTCCCTAACCATTCCTGCACTATCGTCGCTACATGTATCTCGTATATCAGGGCTGCACACATTACGCAACGGTTCGTAAATTAGCACGTGTGTAGGACATGACCATCAAAAACGGATCTCACGGAGGGTCCACGTTTCAGAGCTTGGCTTTCGCCTTCTTCCACTTGTCGCGTACCTCCATGCCGAGCGCGCCGGCTTGCACGAGCGCGTCCCGCTCTTCGGCCGACAAGCCCAGCTCGACAAGGATAGCCTCGTTGTGCGTCCCGGGTAAGAGTATCGTCGGTGACGGTGACGATGACGATGACCCTGTGCCATCCGGAGATGACGGTGCTGGCGTTCGGCTCAGTCGAGGATGTGGCGCAGGACGAGGCGAGCCCGTCGGATCGATCGACGCGGCTTCCGCGGGCGTCAACACTGGCACCGCACACGCGTCCGAATCTGAGCACCAGTGCGGAGGGGGGGAACAGCTCAAAGATTTGGACGCGATCCCAAAAGTCGGACGCACGCACCATGAAACACGTCCGCCCAATAATCCCTCGGGAGCGCCTTGAACCCGTTCTGGATGTACTGGCGCAGCTTGGGCCAGTCGTCCTTGGTGAACTGCTTGGTGCGCGTCGGGGTCCACTCGGTCTTCATACCGTTGATCTGCAGGGCGGCGTTGAACCGATCGATGAACGTGGCAAAGAACTGGGGTTCGAGACAGCCAAGACTCATCCATTTCCCGTCGGCGCAGGTGTAGACGTCGTAAAAGGGCGCGCCGCCGTCGAGACTGTTGTATCCGCGTGGTTCGGGGAAGTAGGAGCCGTTGTGGGTGTTGAGGAGGGGGAAGGAGGAGACGTAGCGGGTGCCCGAGACCTATGTGGGAATTGATAATGAGAGGAAGAGGAGGGAAGGGAAGGGGGTTGTACCATGTCGGCGTTGACGACTTGGCCGCGTCCGCTCTGGCCGCGTTCGATGAGTGCCAAGAGGATACCTGTCGCACATAAAAGGCCGCCGCCGGCGAAATCGCCGAGAAGGTTGAGAGGGAAGCTAGGCTTGTCACTCGTGCCTGGGAGCATCTGAGGTCGTAAAGGTCAGGGCAGATAAAGTCATCAGGAGATTCGAGAATCTCGTACGGATAGGACACCGCTGAGAGCGATGTAGTTGATGTCATGGCCTGGAAGAGATATCGTCAATGTCGTCGTTTGCTCGCGCGTCAAGATCGCATGCATACCAGCCATGGATGCATAAGGGCCTGCATTCCGATAAGTCGGATCATTAGCCTCGTGGAGAGATATTCACGCACCTTCTCGTGGAAACCTAGGAAAAGGTGCCGGGTCACGATGATGTTCGCGCTCGATAGATATAAAGAGACTCACCCCGCGATCCGAGCATAGATCAGCCTGTTATTCAGCCCCTTCTTTCCTTGTTCGTCATGGAATACCTCCGGTCCCAGACCGAGTCGTTCGAGAACACCGGGTCTAAATGTATCGATGAGAACATCGGCTTCGGCGACGAGACGTTTAGCGATCGCGAGTCCAGCTGGATTCTTGGTATCGATGGTGATGGAGCGTTTTCCTTCGCAGAGCACGTCATTGGTAGGAGGGCCAGAAGGTCTGTCGATGCGAATAACAGAGGCGCCGTGGTGTGCGAGAATGAGACCCGCGAACGGAGCTGGTGCCAAGCCGGCGAACTGTTTCGAAAAGCCAGTGAATGGGATCGAGACAAGGAGAGGGACAACTGCACCTCGACCACTTTCAAACCGTTCAAGGCCATTGCAGATCAAGGTGGAGGTCCGAAGAAAGGGTGGGACAGAGTTCTAATAGAAAAGGCTTGGACAGGGAGGCCGCTCACCTCAGGTTTCAGACTCGAGCCGAGCAGATCGAGGGGCAGTACAATACACGTATGACGGGCGCGTCGTTATTGTTTTAGCTCGACTAGGAAACGTTGATGGCACGGCTGCATTAGAACTCGACTCTGGATCCGGGATCAATCGATCAACGACAACGTCATCATGATGTACACCGACATCCAGTCCAGCGGATCGTCTCGAGTCCGAGTACTTGAATTTCTCTTGGGACAAGGCCCTACAACATGGGGGCAAACCTAGTGTTCAAGTTCGGCCCGCTGTATCTCTTTGTGCCAGTCTTTGCCCTTTTGCCCTTTGGTGACCCATAATGGTACCGTGACCATGACCATGACCTTCCGGCACGCCTCCATCGTCCTTGCATCTTGCAACTGACCGTTAATTGCTTCTTTATGTAAAATTTCTGCGCCAGTACAAGGCACGTCTGTCACGGTTTCCTCGCGTCGATGAAACCAAGCGCCGTGTACGTCACGATGTAACCAGCGTGGCATCCTATGACTCGGAGCACTACTAGTAGGCAACGAATATGATGATGCATATGCCAGTGGCAACTCACCAAACTTTCCACAGCCCGACATACGACCCGTGAGCCAGGGTAACATTCTATAAGCACGTCCGGTCACCGGACTATCCGAGTCCACTCGTGTCGTACATTTTGTGTACAGCGGCCACCAGTCCATAACACCATTCCTCGACTCATTCGACCTACGCGACGCCGAGATATCGTCATACGTCACCCGAACTTCGGTGGGACGCCAGAATGCGCCTTCGAGGTCTCGGTCTCCCGCAAACGTCATGTGTGATACCTCCTGAATCCTGATCCCTTCGTTCGACTCATCTTGCTCGGTCTGGCGTCTCGTCCCCACACACGAAATGGCTTTAAAAAGCGTAGAGTCCTCGTCGTGTCCTCACCCACGATAAAGTGTTCGTCCCCTCCTCTCCAGCTCGCTGCAGTCGCTGCAGCACAGTACACCTTTGTCGCTCGAGATTCAATTACAGACTTGTCGTGACACTCAATGGTCCAGCATCGATTCCAGACGAATGGACGACGCCACCGCTGAACCCGTCTCTTGCCAGTTTCAGCATCGAAACCGCCTTTTTCGAGGAATACTTGGGCAATGTCTCGTATCCCAACACCTCGTAGATAAACCTTTTCCAGAACTTCAAAGAGAGAGCAGGTGTCGCGCTACAGATGCGCATTGGTGGAATAATAGCGCACTCGACGACGTGGAATCCCGACCAGGATGTCGCGTTGTACAACTACGTCGACTCGAGTGGAGCGCTCATCAACACGACCCTTGGGCCCCAGTTTTGGGATTCCGTCAAACTCTTCCTAGAAGGGACACAAATCATCATGACTCTGGTAGGTTAAATCACAAGATTGGTCATCGACCAATCTCAACCTCGGGAAGGGCCTGGAAAGCCTCAACTACGTAGGTGCATTGAGTATGGCCTAGGCTGCGTGGGCGGGTCTCGGGCCAGACATCATATCTTGTTTGAAAGTCAGTCTCCTATATATCACTCGTTACCATGCTGATTCGGGTGTCTCGTGAAGTTGGAAACGAACCTGACCAATACTATCTAAACTTTGACGCACAAGGTTATACGGCGATTTGGGAGGTAGGTTCGTAATGTTGCTTCATATTCACGTAAGATTGATTGATTAGTTTCCCTTCTCAGCCTTGGTCGGTCAATATCTCCAAGGCGCTAGACATCTTCTATCCTGAATTCCAAGTCGGGGCTGCGGTAATCGACTCATCCTGGCCATAATGCTAATCAATGTGGACCCAGGTTAACCACACTCGTCTGGTCGAGTTAGTAACAAGTCTTTAGGTTTTTCCGCTTAATGAATCCTCTGCAGATATTTGGATCTATGGCAACCGCGCATTCACGCAGTACGGTTGCAGCTCGGCCCCGACAGCTTCATGATCGGTGAGTTTTTTTTGCAGGATCGACTCTCGGTGCTCATTCTTTCTTAGGCGAGTTCAATTCGGTATCATGTTCAGGCTAAACCAATGTCAGCAATACCTTTGGACAGGCAGTGTGGTTGGTATATCCTGTAGTCTCGCGGGTTTTGCGGAAATAAATTTACTAGGTCCTCTAGCTTGATGCGACCCTCTACGCTGCCTCCATCAATGTTTCGTGGTAAGCCTGGGAGTTTTTGCAGCAAATGTGCTGTGGTCCAACGAGTTGTGGATAGCGTATGTGTCCATCAAGGAGGTCCTCTTACATTGCAGAGCCCAACGGAGCTGAACCATGGCGGCCTTTCTTTCTACAATCTCTGGTCTGTATCGCAATGACTCG
Organism: Tylopilus subfusipes; assembly: GCA_038091275.1. Classification (NCBI taxonomy): domain Eukaryota; kingdom Fungi; phylum Basidiomycota; class Agaricomycetes; order Boletales; family Boletaceae; genus Tylopilus; species Tylopilus subfusipes. The sequence goes on along the minus strand of JBBPOB010000851.1, from coordinate 609 downwards.
AGTTTAGTAATCGATGTGCAGGTACATCGACAACCTGAACGGACCTGTTCAAGTTTTCCGGGCGTACTCGGCGTACCTATTTGTCTCGGAACTCATTGGTGGCTTGACGTCACTCCAGACAGCCAACATCTTCCCGGGCAGACAGATCAACGGATCCTCGATCACCACTGCGGACGGCGACCCTTCCGTAGGTCAATTCTCACTGCTCAGTGTACGGATATTGAGATCACCCAAATGCCCAGTATCCTGTCAAGCTCACCATCCTGAACCTCGAGATATATAACTCGACGGCGACATATCCTCGCCCGAACGTCACCGTCGATTTCTAGGCGTATTTGGCGCACCCTGGGCAAGGGGTGACTGCAAGGACGATGATCGCGTCTGGTGCGGAGCTCAAGGATGCGAACGTGACGACGTGGGCTGGACAGACGTTTGCGAGTGATGTTGCGGAGGGTGAGCTGGTGGAGGAGTTTAAGTATTGCGAGTGGTCAAGTCGACGTTCCGGCGTCGGAGTCTGCGTTCTGATTACTTTGGGAAATGACTAGTAGAGATGATCGAGTCATTCAACTTACTACGCTCGTCGACGTCGCCTTGCATGAGGGCGCTGAC
>JBBPOB010000850.1:0-12582 GCA_038091275.1 Tylopilus subfusipes | reverse complement strand
ACCTCAAGTAGCAGCTATGTATAGGGATAGACTTTGTACCCTTCTTCCTCATGCAGGAAGACAACTATTGGAGGAAACACAAGAGTATTTTGTTTATCTTTTTAAATTCTAGTTTCACATAAATTTGTTTATAGGCTTGGCATACCCTCTTTTGCCACTCTTGCTTTGGACTCTGATACATCTGAGCAACCTTTTGCCAATAGTCTCACTCTTACTTTTCATGATTTCAAGAATTTTCTTCATAGAGACAATGATTTTCATGCCATTGCATATGGCATGTGGTGGGCCTCCTCTAGTGGTGGAAAGTTGGGTCCACATGCATTTGCTGATGAGATAGATCATGACTCTATCCATGGGGGGCATTTCTTCAATGCTGAGTTCAATATTGGAGTTGATTTTGCAAGGTACTGTATTGTTTTTACTTTTTCATATAATATACTGATCTTATATGCATATAGCTGCAATGGGCTGGTAGAAATTTTCTGGAGAGGAAAACTTGACCACCATTGTACAATGGAGAGCTCTAGCAAGACTGGAACAACTAGATGGGGGACCTCTGTCCAAGTTACAAAAAGAGGGGTTGATGCAATTGCAGCATTCCAACAGCAGGGGGATCCAACAAGAACTTATAGCTACTATGAAAGAGCAGCAAATCTTGGAGTAGTGTTAGCAAAGGCTGGGAAGGGAACTAGAAAATAAGGGAAGGAGAAAGGAATGTCTATAATATTGTCTATTTTCTATGGAAATTTTGTCTGTCAGCAACACTGGAGGCTAGAACAATAGGTGTAAGTGTTTGCTCTAGTGAGTAGAAAGTAAAATCAAATGAATGTATACCAAATGATTGATAAAATGAATGAATTGTGTCCTTTGAAATGGGTGGTATTGCTGGTGTCACGCTGCACTGGTCACTGGAGGCATTAATGACTGTTCTAACATAGAACTTGGTGAAAATTTACTTTGAACATATACTATCTTCAAACAAAGCTGCAGTGTGGAACATTCATTGGAAACATGTAATTTGTTCCACCCCTTCTGTTCAACTCAAAAACATGCTATAAAACATAGAAAATGTTGCATGATGATATATATTTTATTTTTTCATGATGATCACATGATAGACATGGGAATAACATTTAAAATATTTGATTTAATGTTCCTGACATGGAACATGAAATATATTAAATCATAGCATAGAACATTGAATAACAACATGATTGGATTGGATGATTGCCCAGTTGGCAATTGGCCAATTAGTCAATCAGTCAATCAAAACAAATTGCCAAAAGGCTGAAATGCAACAAATCAGTTAATAATTAACAGGCAGCTATCTCATAGGTGGTAGCTATCTGGTAGGTAGGTGGTAGCTACCTCATTAGGCAGGTGGTAGCTACCTGGTAGGTAGATGGTAGCTACCCCATAGTTACCTCAAAATGTGCCAGAATGTGACAGTCTACATACAAAATGACAACTGGCACTGCCTATTTGGATTTCATGATGCTATTCTCTGGACAGGCTACCAAGACAAAGCACTCAATCTTCATAAAGTTCCCCAGTTTTGCAGGGTTGAGCTTGCTGACATTGATCATGGACTGCAGCAAAACACCACATAAGCAATTTAATCATCCACCCAGACTCTAGTCTCAAGGATTTGGAAGTCAGACTGTTGTGAGTAAACCTATTAGCAACAGTCATAAGCAATGCATCAAAATCATCAACCAACTAGGCTCACTTGACTCAAGGAATGCATTATCACTAGATTTGCGAGGGTAAGGCTTTCTTCACTGATATGTAAAAGAGTGGATGTGGCCTCATCAATCTTGGATCCACCTTTTGATGGTAAACAACATACTTTGGTTTCATTGTTGGATTTTGAAGGGAGTAGTACAGGTTGGTATCTCCATTTTTATCTTGAAGTCATCTCATGATATTTCCTATCAAGTCCATCTGATGTCTTTGACTCACTTAGGGAACATCTTGCAACTCACCTGCCCTGTACATATACCTGACATTGTGCTGAACAAGAACAGGCTGGTTGTTGCTTTCACCTGTGTCAGTTACATCAGCAAGGATCTTGCTGAGCTCCTGGACACAATCCTCAACATCAACTGGTTTGTGACCAAAGATGTACATGACAGATAGCCTAGACATTCTGTTCCAGTGTCATTAACACTGAATCAAGAAAGTGGAAAGGAGAACTTACTTGTTCATGCATGCATGACCATAAGACATGTCTGCCAACACATACAAGTCATGTCCTGGGCTCTACGTTCCATTTGAGTGCACAATAATGGGAACAGTGTTATGGCATCATAAAAGAGTTCATCTGGAAACTGATACCTGGCATACTATCCTGTTCAATAACAATTGAGAAACAGAGAGGATGATCCTGACCCTCTTGTAGTCTCCCTAGAGGATGACCTTCACAGTCCATTTGATCTCATAAAACTCAGCGAGATTGGAAGATTCTGGGATGCTGGATGTGATGTCAATCATCCTCATCATCACTCCAACTCTCCAATGCAGATGGCAACCGAAACTGTGTCCCTGACGACCCAATTTGGATCAGAGCAATGAGCAGGGAGGAACCACCTGCCCTCGTGCTCATGAGCACATGTGTGTGTGCACAGCCAAGCCTGACCTGTGTCATACCCAAACTTGATCCAAATGTGATGGACCCATGCTTGTATGCATTCAACTAGTGGGTGTTCCCTCTCCTTTGACACATATGAGGCCAATGGCCAAGGTGACAGCGAATGTGGATGCAGATGCAGATGTGTGTGAGACAGCAACAATGATTGTGGGGCTGATGCCAATGCTGACGTTGATGATCCCCAGGATCCAGACATCACGCTCGCTGCAATGCGAGCAAGGTGAGTGCAGAGCTTGTGTCATTGCAGAGGTGGGAGGGTGAGGGTGGGGAAGGGTAAGGGTAAGGCCAGTGCTACTGACCAATGATGACTGTGACATAGCTAGAGAATTACATGCTGTCAGTAATCAGTAAAATGAAGGTGGTGGTCTCCATGGATGTACTAGATGCAGCTGCCCATGTTAATGAATTTCCTGAGCTGGTTGATGGAATAGCTTGCCAGCCATCTTGCCATTTGTTATAGTTCAAGATGACATTGTAGAACGTGAAGCCCTGGCGTTGCATGTAGAAGAACCACATGCTCATTGCACAGGGCTAAAGCATGAGATCAATGAACTGACAAAATGGTCAGCTTTGTACTCATTACACTGATTTTGCTTATTCATCAAATAGACTTGCATGAACAGTTGCCAATCCATCAGATGATCAGTGCATGCATTGCATGGTTTATTGGTCATCAGATCTGTAGGGATATCAGAAAATGTCCAAAGACCATACATCATGTTGTACTCACCAGCTTCCGCTTTCTCGTACATCAAGGATATTGACATGGCAGTGTTCATAGTACAGAAGCAGACCTGTGTTAAGATTATCAAACATGAGACGACCCATCTCAACGGTGACAGATGACAGTAGCTTGAAGACAATTTTAACAATGACAGAATGAGTGGACTGAACCTACCAGCTTCTTTTGCAACATCACTACCACTTTCCATTGCCATGCCAATGTCTGCGACCTTCAATGCAGGAGCATCGTTAACACCATCATCCGTGACTGTGACTGTGTTGTCCCACAGTACTTGATCTTCTGACAATCTTCATTTTTTGGTCATGAAGACATCCCAGTCTATTGAAGTCCTTGCCAGTCATAACAAGCGACCTGATTAGTTTGTCCTCTGCTTGGGAGGAGTGTTTTTGGATACAGCCACTCTAATGTCTTCGATCATGTCAATTCCTTTGTTGTGAGACAAGAATTTGGTAGCATTGCACAGACAAGTGATTTTATGAATGACTTTGAGACTAGGGAATGTCACTGGGTCCAAGGCTTTTGAGGGATATCATGAGCACAGAAATGGTTGTCCAGGAAGGTGATATTCTCAAGCATCTATGAAGTCCAACAATGACATATCTGCTAAACTTCTACTCCACAGCAGCTCACCATTCTTCCCGCCACGAGTGTACCTGTCTTGTCAGAGCATAGGACAGACATGCAGCCAAGGGTTTCAATAGTAGTCAAGTTTTTGACCAATACAGAACACTTTGCCATACATCACAGTACAGTCACATATAGCAAACGTGATGCCAGTGCATGTACCCTAAGTGACAAATGTCAAATTCAAGGCAAGGTTACAGGTCTTGGGAGTATTGTCTGATGTTGCTGTCAAGACACTGGGGATCATGTCACTATGTGGCTTTTAGCCGATTCTTGTCTGAAAAAATGTTTGAAGGCTGGGTGGGCTCACCTCTGGCTGGCTCACCTCTGGCTGGTAAGCAAGGAATGATTGAATTGAAGATCTGAGGAGGTCTGTACTATTCTCAGATTGGCCGTTCCAGAACACGGTCACTGGGTCCAAGGAGGGTGATGTCACCAGCAACGATTTTGATTGCTGGGAATACCTGCTTTCTGTCACAAATCATGGATGCTTCCTCAGCAATGAGAGACTTGATCAACTTCATGATTCTGCTGGCATTCCAGCCCACCAAGGCATAGGACGTGGCTGAAACAATGATGACAAGTAGCTAACACAGTGAATTTTTTTTGAGAAAATGGGGGGATTGATCCAGCCGACAATGCTCACTAATAGATGGTGATGCCGAGCACAAAAACATGGGCAGTTGACCAAGGGGTTCATATGACAACTGTTATGGACAAGAGTGAGCGGTGCAAGACATAATTCATTGTGAAAATATGTATGAGTGTGGAAATGCAGGTTGTATACAGTGTGTGTGGAGTAACAGGTGTACACCTCTTCTGGGGTGATGAGGTGGATGTTGATGCTTGCTGTAGCATCTGCTGGATCCACGCTGTCCTTGGGCTTGGCAGGCAGCTGCCTTTTCTTGACATGAACAGAAATTGTTGAGCATAGTGTTGTACGATGTCTAGTGTTGTTGGCAGAAGTCTGCGTTTTGCTGACCAGCATGGCAGAACTGGCACTGCCATGGCAGACGGCAGAACCTCCAGAGCTCTGGGTGGCAGAACCTGGCAGAGTTTCGAGGCCACTACCAGTGGTGACCAATCCAGCTATGAGACAAGATTATCAATAATTGACCGCTTGCCTCATAGCCAGATTGGCCCATTACTGCTCTTGAAGCAGTACATAGAAAACAATATAATTAACATGTACTTCCACTGACTTGGAGGATACCCAAATGTCTACCAACATCAGGGGGCAACTGCTTCCTATTGTGATCACTACCAACTTCACTTGTCTCGAAAAAGTGGACAACAAATCAAATTGTTATTTTTGGAAATGTAATTTCTGTGGCAATACCAAGGGCTCAACAGGTGCCAAACTCCAAGGGCGAGACAATAATCTTCCAAAGCACCTTGTGGATAAATGTACAGTGGCACCTCCTGATGTACAACAGGAAGCACGCACCCTCATCATTAGTAAAACCCAATCTATGGGTCTGGAATCCAGGTTGTCATCTCAAGGTCCCTTGATCACCACAGAAGCCTCTGTCTCTACTGGAAAGTGAAAGAAGCAGTCCCTTGATGGCTATGTTGATTATCCACTCACAAAGGATTAGTCAAGTATAGCAAATGCTCTACTTCTCCAGTGTGTTTTATAAGCTGTAGTAGTACAATAACTAGGCTAAACCTGACTACTAGGTTCTTTATCCATGCTAACCTTCCCTTTGAGTGCAGCGGAAGGGGATGTACAATAAGATCTGCCCTTGAACCATAGAGAAATCAACGAGTAATGGGTAGTGGAAGGTTGAGTTGTTAAGCGAACTATGACTTGACCACCATCCATTGCGTCTGAAAGATGAGAAGGCAACACGGACGAATGCACACCAACTCCCTGGTCTGCTGAGTAGTAAAATTGGACTAGATGGCCTGCATCGTCAACAGTGTACACCAGCACAATGGATAGCAGCAGCAAGGAATTAAAGCAGCCATTGAGGGCCATGCAGGCAATGCAGAAACACAGCTGATATGTGGTCCACGGGCTAATGCAGTGAGAGTGGTTCTTGGTCCGACAGATTCATGTTTTGTTCTTTCATGACTGTTCCAGCCAACACTGGGATCATGTTGAGCCAGGGCAATGTTAGGAGACACATCCTGCGAGGGTCCCCTGTCCCCCCAAGTGAAAAGTAAATTTTCTGTATAAAAGTCAGGTCAAAGCAATCATTGCAATTGTGAGCATGCCACCCACTGCTGAGCATGTGAGTGAGCTGGAAGTTTGATAATGTACGATCAACAATTGCAACTAGAGTACAGTATAGATGAGAAGTCACACCTTTCTGACCACTCGAGGGGCATGATTAGCCACAGAATCTTTACTTGGTTCTTGTACAAGGAAATGAGATGAGTGGCAGGCCTGGGCATCAAGACTATCTTGGGTGGCACCAAATAACTTCATGGTGGTTTCATAAAGGTTAGATTGTGTGTACAAGTGATGGACGTGCAAGAGGTATGGGTATGAGGAGGTTGGAGATGAGAAGGAATGGGAGAGAAATCTGAGTTTTATATTGGTAAGAAGCAACAAAGACCAGCAGGTCATGACTGGGTTGCCCATTCTATGGTAATTTTGTTAATGAAAGAGGCATGGCGGTGTAATCATATCCGCTTTGGCAAGAGGGAGCCATATCATGCTTCACGTCAAATGTCACTGTTGCAGGGGCATGCTGCAGATGTGGCATGATGACTGGTAAATTGAGATCCGATCGAGCTGGAGATCTGCTGTAGATCAACAAACTTGAAGGCCCAGGATTGGGAAACTCTGTAGGTGTGATGATCCAAGATGCTGCGCTATCCATGAGTGCACTTGAGTATTGGAGATCCAACTGAGAGGCAGTCAGGCAATCCAAGGAGAGTGAGAGATCTGGGGGTGAAATGTAGTCCATCAGTGTGAATGTGGATGACTCAGAGGCAGCGTGTGGCTGAGGGTTTGGAAGATGATGATTGTAACGAGCACGGACCATTGCCGTAGACTCTCAGGTTCAGCCAGGAATCCAGAGAGACTGAAAAGAGAACAAAAGCCCAGCACAGGAACAGAGGGGAACATTGGAATATCATCAACTCCCCAGAAGGTCTGTCTAATGTACTCAATGGACAACATTGGCGGGTGATCATACATGTGCCCCATGTAAGGTGTTGTTGACAGGGGAAGCTGAGCATGACATCTGCACAAAGGATGGTACAGGAGGGAGGGAGTGCGATTGGATGGAAGTGCGAGTCAGGGAGAGGGACTGAAGAGGGACGACGGGGAGGGTAAGTAGAAGGATAAACCACAGGCATGGGACAATGAAGCCAGCCATCAACATCCTCGAGGCCAGCAAAAGATTCATGGACAACGATTTGGGGGAAAGAGCTGTTGAAGGGGAGATACCAAAGATAGGGTATTTGGATAGTCAAGTATAAGTAAGAGACGAGTTGGTTTTTGTTGAGAGGCTAGTTTTAGAAGGGAGAAATCAATCTAAACCATACAAGTAGCACAGACTCTACATAACTCATAACTTACCATATCAGGTTCACAGTCCAGGGGGGCCTGTTATCGCTTTCTGAGAATTTCTTGTTCAAGCTAGGGAATGCATTGGTGTTGGAATGTCCATACTTGGTAGTGCGTGTCCTGGGGGTTTCAGGTGTACATGAGGTGGATGTAACAACTTTCTTCTCCAGCACCACAAATGGCTATCATGTGATACATGTGAGATATAATTCACTAAAGAACCCAGACAACTTACACATTGTCGACATCTTCATCCTTGTCCCATGATTTGGGCAGGAGATGACATGGTACCTCTGATCATCTGCTGGTTCGTAACCACCCAATTCATATTCATATTCAATGATAGGATCATCCTGCATCCCCAATGAATATCACACATGCAGAAGAATGGGAAGAAAAACATGCCTCTTCCTTGCCTGGTTTGGTAGGGATAGTCAATGACTTGTCCACATCATCACTATTCAACTTGTAGTGATTGACGACCTTGGAATCAAACCACCCATCATGTCAGAACATACTCCACTACCCAGAAAAAAAGATCAAGAACAGCAAAGAGTAAACAAGCAAAAAACCTGTCTGCCCACACACACCAAGAGAAAGAAGAGACACGTACATCTACCAACAACACCTTGCACTGCTTCTTGTTCAACCTTCCTGACTTATCAACCTTGGCCTTGTGCTTCAATGCTGCTCGTGCTGAATCGACCATCACCTTGTTCACTGCTTTGAGTTCAAAGTTGTGCACTGCCAACCATGTACACCCTTGTTCAATCGGAACCATAGGGTCAGTTCCAGAGCACAGGGTACATCAGAATGTCAGCAACATCAAGCTCCTTTCCACCAATGGGATGGCATGCATACCTTATCTGGTCGCATCCACCCTTCACTGGGTACAGAAAGAGAAAGACGTTAATGATACTGTCCTACATCATGCCGAGGCCACTCACATTGTACTCGAGACCTTCTATTCTCTCGACCTGTCATGGCTGAGGTACAACCTCTTGAGGTACTCAATCTTAGTGATATGATTCGACTGAAGAGATAGAATCTTCAGTTTCTTGAGTTTGTCTAAGTTCTGGTGATGTTGGAAAGTTAGCATCACAGTCAACAGCCATTGACACCGCATATACTTTGAATTTTGGAAGTTTGTTCTTTCCTAATCATAGCTCCTCTAGGTTGATGAGTACATCCAGCCCTTCCATCCACTGCAGAAAACAAGTCAATAATTATGCTGATGTATCCTAATCCTGTCACCCCCAAGTTTGAGACTCCTCAGTGCCTCAAGGCCTGTTATCTTCAATATTTGGTTCTGTGCAACTTGAAAATAATTCTCTGGAGAGATTGTTGATGAGCAAGGGCATCTGGTATACTTCACAGCAAGTTGAACGACAGGTCCAACATGCTATCAACACCATATGTTAGTGTTTGTTAGGCAGCACGAGGACAATGCCTCATGTCAATGAGGACAGCTGATCCAGCGCATTGCCGACCATCTTGATCTTATTGTCATACATATCCAACTCCTCTGGTTTCCACAACTGACAAAACACCTCCAGATCGAGAAACGACATGGTGTTCTGCTGGAGAGCTTGAGTTCCTACACCCTACACATCAATGAACCCCTGTGGGGAGACAATGCCAATCACACATGTTCACATCATCTGGAAAGTCTTTGAGGGCTCGTGCTCGGAGCGGTCATCATGGTCCTCTACAAACAGTAGTACCATGCGCGCAGTAGGGCTGGTGCATGTGATCAGCTCTCAGGAGAGTTCAGATTGGTAGGAATTGTTCTCCTCACCACTCTACAATGGTGAAATCTAGATCCTTGGCTTCTATAGTGTTTGATTCAGACATGGTGGTAGGCTGGAGCTCGTGACTAGGCCAGTATATAGGAGATCACCTTGCTAGCAAGCAAGGTCATGAAAGTCCAGCCAAGGCGTAAGACAGGTTAGGACCTATCTGAGTTTGAAACCTATCAGGGCATGAAATCCATCTGGGTCTGAATTTATCTGAAGGATGAAACCAGGTTAGCTGAGGGTGCAGGCAAGGATTTTGCCTTCTCTTGGCAGATGAAAAGGAATGGTACATTTTCGTTCTCCATTTGGCTTGACAGATGTAACATTTGAGAGCTGTGATTGGAGGATAAGGGTCTATGAAAGTGTTCAGGCAGTAATGGTATAAAGTGTCTTTGCAGATGAAACATCTGAGCTCCATGCGGTGTAACCTGAGGTCAGCATCACCATCGAGCTCGACTGTTCGAGTGCAGGAACTCGAACACATCGCACGATCACGTGCCCCTCGCAGCTGCCCTCAGGGTACGAAGAACAAACCTGGTACAAAGAATGTCGGTTGTCCCAGGAAGGATGGGCGACTGCCCAGACAGGCAAACGAGCAAGCCCGATTGCTCCTGCTGGGCAGAGTGAGAAGGCTCTTTGTTTTGAGCCAGCTCAGCACTTCTGCATGAACTTCCTAACTTGTCGCATCACACCAGATCATCCACCACCTATTCAAAGTGCCACAGTAGTTGAGACCACAGGCAGTGGCAGCAGACCTCCGTATCGGTGACTCCTAGCAGGTCTCTCTCGCCCATGACTCAGGCTGTGGCAAGTGATCCAAAGTCAGTCACACAACCTGGCTCTGCAGTGTTGGGCCAGCCAGAATCCCATGCACTCGTACAGTCCAAGCTCCTGAGATCCTTTCATGCACATCTGCAAGCTGCCATCCATCACTCCACCATTGCAACATAGTTTGCCCACAAAAACAAACCACTGACATATGCACCACCTGGACCCCCTGAAATGTCAGTTGAGTCAGTGCTTCAAGTCTCTTGATTCACCAACACACTGCAGGCCACCACCATGCAAAATCACCAGCTGGATATAGATGTGCAATAATCATTGCTGGTGGGAGAAACTCTGAGTCAGAGTATTGCTTTCATTAATCATCATCTATGGTGTACATACTTGTAGTACTATCTGGCAAATCATAGTCTGACCTTTATTATTTATCTTCCAGTCACTGGACTCACCCTTGTGAACCAGCAATTATGTCTCAAGTTGAGATGGATGTCTGATCATTTGAAAGGACTCCGAGTCCAAGTCAGATGGGCCTTTGACACATCATCGATGGCATCGTTGTTGTGAGGTGGGTGAGGGCAAGGAAGAGGGAGAGGGTGTGTCATCAAGCAAGGTAATTCTCAAACATTCAGGAGGGCTGGCTACACGTGGGCTGGGTGAAAGGTTTGGTGGCCCCTGCTGTGATTCTGTGCAGGCCCAAGCTCTGGCATGACATTGACTTTCACATCTTCTAGCCCATTCTCTGAGTCGCCTCTTTGCCTCTTTTTTTCAAGACATGCCATGTTCATGCTTTCACAGCCCTCAAACACAGTGATGGGCCAGCCAAACCCCCCTCCCTGACATGCAAATGCTCCACTGGCATGCCTTCAAGTTCCTTGGTTTCCTGTTTCCCAATTTCCAAAACTAATACTCCTGTTTTATAGCTTCCGAGTTGTACATGCTCATGACATCACCACCACAGCGTCCAAATATGACATGCCAGTGGCTGCTGCACCTGACAGGAGGGCCATCAGTGAACCAAAAATTGGTCTTAGACCAGTCCTGACCAGGCCATCTACAAAGCAGTTAAAATGGACAGTGGGTTTTACAGCTGTTTTGTAAGTGAGCAAGCCCTTCTATTGGCTGATTGCTACTCTATGTGATGCTTAGACAGGCACTTCCTTTTTTGGTTGCCTAAAAGGTAGCCTTTGGGCCATGCCAAAATCTAGATGGATCGCAAACAAGGTCACATTATATAGGCACATTATACATCGTGTCATGCCTGCTTGGTGTGTACTTAATCACTTGTCAGATGATGTCAGGAGGACTGCGGCAAGGCACTGTACTTATTGATCTGGCTGATACCTGGCAGGTGCCAAGATTAGACAGCTAGCACAGGTTTCTCTGGCAGGTATCTGACTGCACATGACTTGGGTATTCTATGCTTTGTTCTGGAATCTGAGTGCCACTAGCCTCAGTTTTCTACTCTACTTATGTGAAAATTCTGACTAGCATTGGATCTGATTGGCAGCCATTAAGATGATGTACATGTGCTCAAGTTCTCACCTTGTGGTTCATACCTAGCAAGTGGAGGAGACAATGGTGCGATGGTGATATGGAGGGTGTCTGATGGCATCCCATTATTCAGCTTGCAGTTTGAGAGTGCTGTCACCACATTGGCATGGCATCTGAAAGCCAGTGGCATTATTTTTTGTGGATGTCATAATGGATCAGTTTTTCAGCTGAAAAACTTCACAATGGTGTGTCTCATTCCAACCCTGCATGCTTCAACACTGACTTTGGGTTATATAGGTCTCACTATCGTGGAAGGCAATATATTTGGAGCAGTGGGTGAAGTCCGCTGTATGGACTTTGACTCTGATGGAGGTTGCCTTGCTGTAGGCATGGGTCAGATGGTTTTCATCACAATAGAAGCAATCTTGGGTGGGTGTTATCGCAGTGCATTGACAACTAGTATGCTTAACTGGCATTGCAGGCGACTTCATGGGCAGCATCAGTCTATATCCCACAGATATCACATGCGCAGGAACTGACAAGAGGGTTCAACCTCAAGCATTACATTTCTTCAACTGGGGTCAGAAGCTAGTTGTGACATATCTTAATCATGGTATAATGTCTGAGCAAATCAATGGTGTACAAGTTATAGTGCTAACAAATGTTTCACCAGTGCATGGAATTTGTGCAACCATACTCAAATTTGGTGTATCCCAACCACTTTGAACACCCTGAATTTGTAGGCTGTTTGCAATCCCACTCTTGGACAAATCTTACTTCTTGTAGGGCTGGTGACCTGCATGAAAATCATAACATGCTGAGTCATGTACATATTCTATGACCAAGCCCTTCTGGCTATAAATAGCCAATACCATATGCTATCATCCCTCCAAGTTTCGTTTGATCACCATCATCTGTTCCTGAGATATTCACAAATCTCTGAGAACCACTCCAGAATGACTACTAGTAT
>JBBPOB010000849.1:0-12590 GCA_038091275.1 Tylopilus subfusipes | reverse complement strand
GGGAGGGCATACAAAGTACTAAAATTGTAGAGTAGAGATGTTGCTCAAATAAGTGTCCCAATGACATGTCATTTTGAAATGGTTATATCTTAATCACATGGCAACCAAATCACATGACCAAGGGCTCATCTTCAGGGCAGGTGTCAGGGCTATTTATGACCCTGCAAGGGTTAGAGCTGATACATTTTAGTTCTTTTGCAAATGTTAAGTCTTTCCAAAATGCTCCAACATTGGGACACTTATTTGAGCCACTGTAAAGTTTCTGAACGGACCAAAAAAAAAGACATACTGTCCATGTTTATTCATGAGGCTGACTGCTTCTTCTCTGAATGATTGACATGCAGTCATAAGGTCTTTGGCGAGAGTGATGTGCCATTTGTGGTGTTCATCCCTTTGGAACTTAGTCTGTTTAGGATATACATGCTTACCGTTGAGGTTTGTGGTCTGCACCATGGACACTTGTGTCTGCAAGGTAAAAAGGATTCATATGAGTTTATATACAGCGGGGCCAGGGATGTAGCAGAGAATAAGCAGCACAAACAAAGAAGAAAAAAGTTGCCTGACGGAATCAACTAATCTGCCCCTATCTTGGTCAGGTAATCAGCATACTAAATCTCTGAGGCAAAAAGTTTACTCACCATTGTGTCTTCCAATGGTCCTTGCTTGCCATGGTCATAATTTGAAGTATAGGACCAAATAGCCCGTCAGGGACACTGTTCTTGGCCAGGTTGGCCATCCAGCACTCAGGCTCATATCCAGGACTCTGATAAATACCCATCCAAATCTCATTGAGTGTAGTCAAGCTGACTTGATGCCCCTCGAGCAATTTGTTGATTTGAGCCATGATGTGGTTGGACCCAACATCTCTCATTTGATTCTGACCAGTGGCATATGAATCCATTGCCATGAGATAGAAATTGTTTGTGACAGCGACTCCATCTTCATGGCTGTGCAAGTGCGCCTGAGCCTGTATATTGCCCACATGAGTTGCAGTCAAGCCAGAGTCCAAGATGTTGTGTTTCTGAGCACGAGTCACCAGTTTACGTGGTTTAGTGGGCATGATTTGATGGGGAATGGAGAGGTCAGGGAAAGGGACAGGAGTTTCTGAGTCATTCTGCTGAAGCTTCTTGGTGCGAGAAACAGATCGTGCATTAGCTGCCTCCACGTTGTCCATGGTAATCACTTGGATTGGTTTTCTCTTGGCCATCCGCAGGGGTTTCCTTGTCAACCTAGTAGCAAGAACAGTGAACTCTGGCACTGGCAGCATGTGCATGGGTGTATCTGAGTCATTAACCATAAATGATCCTTATTCTCGTGTGGTGAAGGCGGTGTCTCAGTGGGTACCTTTTTCTGCACCAAAACGAAGACCGGAGCTTTTTCAGAGTGGTGTGACAGTTTAGGTATAGTGGGCAATTCAGAGGTGAACATGTTGTTACAGTGCTCAGGAGTCTCAGGGCTGGAACCTGAACTGATTGAAATGGGGGATGCCTGGTCACTCTTCTCGTCATCGCTGACTGTGGGCAGAGGAACTGTAAATTTTCTAGTCTGTTTCATGGGCCCTGACATGTGGCCAAAGCGGGACACCATGATGCTGTTAGCGAGCAGTCCAAGGGTCAGCAACAATGGTGTTTTCTCTTGATGACAGCTCCTAATGGTCACATTCTGAGGGGAGAATATGACAAATGAGGGCTCAGGATGATTGGACGTGATGGAAAAGTCAAGCAATTGATTGGCGTTTGAGAACATTGTGTTTCGAATGTTGGAAATATCACTCAAGAAGGATGAATGGACAGATGAAGATCAGCCAGAGTATAAGGAATCATCGATGGAGAGTTCACAGCAGGGAAAAAAAGTGGGAGTCGAGTGGATTAAAGGATCTGGAAGATGAAATGGTGAGTGACCACTTGCATGGCTGTCAGAAATGCTCTTGTCGAGGTAGAGTCCTAGTCAACTCTAATTCAAGCAATGAATTGTCTTAACTAAGGATAGACGTACTTTCTTCCATTGACGGTGGCAGTTCAACTGAACTCCAACCAAACAAGCATTGGTGAAGGGCTGGCAGGTACTCGGTCACAAAGATATCGTTGATGCACTGTATGCACACTTGTTCTAGTGCGTTGTTGATTCTGTGGGACAGCACCATTAACAGATTCATGGCTGGAAGAATACATAGTGATCCCTTTGACTGTTCAAAGTCAAAGGAAGTGGTCATCTTAATCTCAACAAACACCTTCTAAAACTAATTTCAGCACTTATATTCCGATTACTTTGTGTACTTATGGGCTCCTGTCGTAAATCCAGGTAATTGAGTTGAGTTTTGTAGAGGGTGCTGTTCTGACAAGTACAAGACATGCCTAGGGAGTTAAGAAAGACAGTGGTCTTTGTAAACATGTGCAGGTCGATCATACCGATTTGCTAACAAGGGTTGTGTCATAAGATAGGCTGAGTGAGTTGGTGATTTGTGCAGATTACCAACTGCGGTTCGAACATAAAATAGAAGCTGTTAGCAAGGTCAGAGACATGATTAGAGATACTTAGTGTTCAAATGACTGGAATATGGGCAAGATGACAGTCTGGGAACACAATATTGTGAGTTGGTGTGGCTATTGACAGGTCGAGTATGACTCTAATGAGTTTGAGCTGAGTTAATGTGTTTCAAGTCATCTGCTGCCCAGCATCTTCAAATCTGAGGACAGTGCTTGGTTCGCCTGCTTGTCTTCATCCATTGCATATGAGTGTGAGGGTGCAAGTTGTTGTTGAGCCGTTGGCTTGAAATGCAGGTGGATTTGGGGCACTAATGGCCTGATTGATAGTATGACGATCACTGGCACCTAACAACTTTCAATGGAATGAGAAGCATTGTACTAGTATGACTTTTATTGCTTTGTTCAAGTAAAGTACAGGCTAGTTAACATGATTGAGGCAGTCCATAAGATTAATCACATCAGTGACATCCTCCTTGTCCTCCTCATCTTCATCTCCATCATTTACTTGTTTTCCCATATCCACTTGTATTCTAGCCTTGGGAATCTGACTGCTGTACCCATTCAGCATGTATATCCTGCGAATGATTTGGCGATGGATGCTATTCACCCAGTGTCATTCAGCATAAAACAATTGCATTTCAGCAGCAAGGCTGTTGGAACCTATGTCCTGAAGCTTGTCCTCGGCGGCCAGAATCTCTCCCTCATTGTGATCAACCCAGATGGCGAGTTGACGGACCTCAATGTTTAGGTGGATGATTTCTTCCTTTGACCATAAGACCTTGAAGTACTTCATTGTCATTTCACGATTGGCGGGCTGAGCCCAGGGTTTCGTGAGCACATCAGCGCAAGAGGCCTTGAGAAGGGAAAAATCCCTGAGAGTGCCATAACTGATGACCTCAGAATATTTGAATTTGGGGCATGGTGGCTTTTGACAAGGTGCAAGTCTATTGTAGCTGTTGAGAGCTGTGTGGATTGTAGTGGAACAGTGCATCAATGCCTTTGATATATGTTTGTGCATCTTGTAACCTGAAAAGTCATCAGCGATTACGAAGATGACAATACAAGATACAAACCTGTACCAGCTAGATTAGCTCTGGACAATTCAAAGAGGTGCTGTACAACCAAGCCTTCTAGCTCTTTGATGGCATGAATAAAGGTGCAGTGTTTGGCATAATCCTGCATGGCAATGTACTCTGGGTCATCAGGTGACCAGCATATATGAATGCCATGCTGCTGTTCAAAGTGTTCAATGGCATTCAGCTGAAGCTCATATTTGTGCCGTGCTGAGGAATATTCAGCGCTCACTGCATTTGAACATTGCCAAGTGATTAGGTTTAGGCCAGACTCGGGAGTGAAATTGGAAGCAGTGTACATGAGATACGGTGACTGTGTGGCACTAGCGTACACTTTTCTGGAAACACATAAGTATTTGGTATGCAATGGAAAGTTTATTGACCAACTCAGTAAATTGGAGCTTCTCAAGTTCTGTGACATACACTACGGAAATTGAGGTAGCTTCTGGCTCAGATGCACAGTCCTTCAGATATGTCAATTCTTCTTGATGCCAAGTCTTGAAGTCCTTATTGCCAAAGTTCGTAAGGGCTTTGAACTTCGCCAACTTAGCCGTGTATCTCATGATAATATTGAGTGCCTGTTATGGAGGAACTGGCCTATGTGTATGTGAGCACTAGGTTAGCGTAACATATGATAAACTTACTAAGCTCAAGATACTTGTCAGAGAGTCCCATTGGTCAAAGTGTAAATCCAGGAATTGCTGCCAGTGGAAAAGCGATGCATGCCAGATCAGTGGTGCCGTACTGTTGGAACTGAAGAAGATCCACTCACAGATCTCTAAATCCTCATTGCCAAATCCCAGCTGATAAAGAGGATGGTTCTGCAGCTGGCACAGGCGGTGGTGAGCGAAGCCATGGAACCTGTTGACAACAATCTTGAGGCCTGCTTCCTTGGCCCGCTCGCCAAGCACGCTATTGGCAATGGTTGCCCTCAAAGCATATCCGATGTCATGACCAATGGCATGATCGTTCTCACAGAAGTCTAGAATCTGGCTGACTGCTGCCAAACTGTATTTCGCACTGCAAGGGACATTAACCACGAACAGGTAGAAAAAGGATTACATACAGCTCACCACTGTGCCACATCTCAGCAATGCACTTGACAAAGCCATGCCGACACGCTAAAACGAAGATACCAGTCTGTTTGAAAACACAAATCTTGTCTTCTTTGGTAGCCTTTGCAGCACTTCAATTAGATGAGCACATAACAGCCTTGGTATTGGGGCCATTCCCGGGGTCCTTGTAAGCACCATTTTTAAAGTGTTCAATGTCAGCGAAGGGAATGAAATAATCATTCTGGAAGGTCCAACAGTCAGCTGACCCAGAGCCATCAAGCTGCTTTGCAGAGAAATTGCCGTCCATGCTGTGCAACCGAGCAGGGGACAAAACAGCCTCATCTGCTAGCTACAAATGTATAAGAGACTGGAATGCATCTCTCGTGGAACATACCTTGAAGGTACATGACGGGCGCGCATGGCTAAGCCTCCAAGCGAGGCCATGGCGATCCAGGGCTTTGCATAGAGTAATTTGTATGTGACGCTTGATGAAAAGGTATACATCAAACACTGCAGCAAATTGGTTCCGCAGGTGACGTGTGTATGAAATCTGACACAAAAGTATTAGTAAAGGTAGTCAGATAACCCACAAATGTATGTTTTGTAAGGCGCATAGCACCTTGACCATTGCTTGGACACTAAATGAAGATTGTTGGCGTCGTAGTTGATGATAAAGCTCCAAACATTCCAGCCTGATAGCAACAACTGGCTGCATGGGAGAACAGCCAAGTAAACTGGCACAGATTAGGGCAGCATTGGAAAGTTCATCCTTGTGCTGAGTTACTGCCAGTCTTTCAGTGAAATCTTAATGGATGACGTTAGTAGGATGGAACACACACCAGGGATTACGTACCAAAGACACCGATCGAATCCACATGGAAAATATGGCACGTGCCATCATCGACCTGCATTCCTGGGTCATTTCCATGCCTCCAGATGAGGTATTGATCAATGAGAACATTGAGTTGATCTTCCCAGGCCTTATGAATATGTTCATTTCGTTGGAGGTGGGTGCACCTGTCATACTGTCATATGGTAGCATTCCTGTGGTTGGTTAGTTGAGTAAGTAGGATGCCAGGATGAACGTCAAATATATGCATGAATGCCAGGTCTGAAATACTTTGAGAATGTGCTAGGAATTTCTTCTGGGTCGTCATCATTGTCGTCACCCACGTAGTCATTATGGGTCGGTTGTTCACTGGACACATCCTCGGCGAAATCATAATCCCAAGCTATATCATCAGTGTTGTGCTCTGGGACGTCGTCCCCAACCTCCAGCCGTGCTTCAGCAAGTCACTCTTGCAAGCGCCGTGCTTTTGCTGATGTTCAGTCAGTAAGGGGAATGACCAAGTATTTGAAAGCACTGACCTGCTTCCTCCATCAGCTTCCACTCTGCCTCCATATGGTCTTTGCAAATCTGAGTGAGAGATGCTACAGTTGTCTGTGTAGCACCACTTGCAGACATCACCATCATCCTGACACAGCCAGATGACAAGCACATTTTCTTGGCCATGTTGCAGCATCAGAGAGGGGGATAGAGTCAGAAAACCTATTGCTTGCGGTAAGTAGGTGCACGAGGCGAATATATCATAATGAACCACACAGACCAATCTACACTTGGACCACATAACTGGGCTATGGTTGGCCAGTGGAAGTGTACATCAAGTGGTGGTCTTCGACAGTAAAACGGTTGCCAATGAAGGTGGAGAACGGAGGGAAAAGAGCCCAGAAAATGGTGTAGCGCTGCCTGACATTGAGAGCATTGAGCAGATTACCTTAGGTTAAGACTCCGCTGGTGTGGTGGAGATTGTATTCCCCTTGTCCAGCATGTTGTGGCATTTCCTGGCAGCCCAAACAACCACATGGACCAGTTGTTCGGCACTTTTTAATAGCATATATTGTACTGGGGTAGTATAAAACATACTCAACATGAAAACCATATTACAAACACTCAAGAAGTGAGGGAGAACGAGCTAAACATGCTCTGTGCGAGCTCAATGAGCAGTGAGAACACATTTAGTGTGAGTTAAAACTCCACTAATGTGGCAGGGGTTGTATTCCACATGGTCTAAGTGCTTGCAGCCACACAGACCAGTTGTTTGGCATTTTTAACAGTATACATTGTGTTGGAATAGCATAAAAACATATTCTACATGAAAACCATATTAAAAACACTTAAGAAATGAGGGAGAACAAGCTAGATGCACTCATTGTCGTCAGGCATGGTGGCGTGTGGAAGCTCAATGGACAGCAGGGACACGTCATATCAGATGTGGCAGACACGGCAGGCACAAGTGGTGCATGATATGATAAGGACATAATCTTATCTCATCAGTCAGACCTACCTACATACCTCTACTCTTTTGAAGGGACTGCTGATTGCTGCATGTATTGCTGCAGTGCTACACGAAATAATAACACCACTAACTAGTAAGGGAGTCATGTCACACAAACGTCACTAATGTGTAACATTTATGGTGACACACAGGTGGCAGGAAGTGGTGTATGGATGAGGCATCACCAAATTTGTCAATTTACAATATTTGAATATAGTGCATTATAATAACTGTCTTGACTCATCTATGCCAGCAACACTATTGAAACCTCAAGATGAATATATTCTGATGTGGGCAAGCTCAATTGACATTTGCAAGGCTGTTGTGGCAATGATGAACTGTCAATAATGTGTTATGCTGATGTGGTGCTGTCAAGATGGCCCCTCTCAATATTGACTCTGGTATTACTATTTGCTGTATTCAATATATTATGGTGCATTCTTATCATTGATACAGCACTCTAGAGACATACATATCTGTGAATGTATGTAGATACCATACCTACATTGATCATACAGTGTGTAGAATAGTAGAATCACTTGCTACTTATTGCTTACATAATAACTGTACAGTACCTATCTTATCTCATAGCCACTTGTCATATGTACTGTCTCCTCGTCCGTTATCATGAATAACACCTGCTGCTCTGTTCCACATCGCTCGCGTCCCATTCTTGGCATATGACTTTTCAACACAGTGCATGCTAGAACACGAACAATATTGGTATTCAGTTACCACAGTACAAGCACCCTACAATGTCATCTAATGCATGAGAGAACATGAATGATAGCAGGACAACATGTGAGCCCGCTTAGAGGCTACTTGCAAGACCGGGTTAACCTCTTAGAAGCACTGCTATCCTTTGATCCTGACTTGCGCTTCTTGTGTTTCTTTGTTGTGCTCTTGTCTTCTCCAATGTCGGTCAATGGACTATCGCTATCTTCCAGTTCTGATTCCAATTTTTTTTTTTTGTATCCTCATTTATTGTCCAGTAAGGCTAGTGCCTTTTGTCAGACAGTACATGTGTGTAGGGTTTGTATCATAGGGGTAAGTGTGGTTTGTTATCAGTTCGTATCATAGGGGGTTGGGACTGGTAGCGGTGGTATGTAAGTTGGGTGAGACGTATCTGGGATTGTACATGTGTATTTACTGCTTTGGCACGAGGCTGATGAGAAGTGAAACAAGAGAAAGAAAGAGATAAGTTGGTCTCTTGAGAGATCTGTTGAGATCCTGAGTTGGCAGTGGTGCTGAGTGGCGGTACATCATCCTGGCTTGTGCCTGGATGGTGGTGGGGGCCGCCTGTTGAGGCAGGCAGATTTGTTTTTCCCCCTTGTTGCAGTTCTGGGTCATTGAATGGTTTCTGGTTTCTGGTTTCTGTGGGCATTGTTAGTGTGGATTTGGTGGTGGGTGGAGGTTATCAAAGGTTTGTTGGAGTCTTCCTGTGGTGTTTGCATAGATTAGAAATGGTTTGATGCATTTTGGTTCTGTTAGCAGCACGGTGATGTCTCTAGACTTCCACCATAGCTAGGGCGTTGCGGTGCTTTGCATATGCCGGGCAGAAAATGATGAAGTGGGGGATTGTTTCTCTTTTGTCGGGGCAGTGCAGGCACATTGGATTGGGGGCACTTTGGATGTGGTGAAGGTGGGCATTGAGTGGGGTGTGTCCAGTGCAGAATTGGAATAGGAAGGACACCTGTTTTTTGGGTAGGTCAGCTATTAAGCATAGGAATCTATTGGATGGGAGGGATGGGTCCATAGCTAGGGCCTTTTCCACTCATGGGGACGTCTTAAAGATGGTGTGTCTTAGCATCTTGATTCGTGCTTTGAGGTCTTGTTTTGCTGCAGCTTTGCTTTGTGGGAGCGCTTTGGGGTGGTTGGTTCGTGTTCGTAGTTGTTTGGGGAGGAGGGTGGGGTTGGAGGCATCGCCGGATGCCATCCATTTTGCTTCTTCATTGGCTGCTTCATTTTCTGGGATTTCAGTGTGGCCTGGGGACCATCTTATGGTGATCTTTTGTAGGTAGTGGTGTTGGAGGGCTAGGCGTAGGTTAGTGTGAAATATGTCCATCAGGTAGTTACCGGGTTTTGAAGTGAAGGCTTGTGTGGTGAGAATAGCTGCCTTGTTGTCGAGTGCTAAGGTAACATTTCTTGCATGTGGCACTCTGCAGAGGAGCTCAGTTGCAAGTATCATGCCTACTATCTCTCCTTCATATACTGTGTGATCTTTGTCAGTTCCTAGGTCAAAACGTAGAGATGATACTTGTCTGCTGCCGTACCTCAGGATGGCTGCACCTCCTATTTTCCTGTTGTGACCTGAGCCATCAGAGTATAAGGCAATGTCTTGTGTGTTTTCAGCATGGATGTCTTGTAGGATTGCCTCTTCTTTGTCTCTAATGTTGATGGTGATGGGTGGTTTCCACTTTGGGCTGTGGCAGATGGGGTGGATGGTTTCAAATTGGCAGGGGTCTAGTGGGAAGGATTGGAGTAGGCAGTGGAGAGGGTCTTTGTGGTGGCGTCTTTGTCAGAGTGCAATGATGATGTGGCAGTAGAGGGGGTGGGTTGTTGGGAGGGTGGCGAACCTTAGTGTGGCTTGTTGGCAGTGTAGGCATAAGAGGACTGGTATTGGGAGTAAGTCAGTGTTGGCGAACAGAATGTCTGTCGCTGTGGAGCACATGCCCCTGGTGATAGCCATTGTGGCTGTGTGCTGCACTGATTCTATCTTTTTCCCAAAGCTCTGGGCTTCCCATCCATTTTGCTTTGTGGTTCTACCTTGTTTGAGTAGTTGTGTTGCCCAGATGTTGGCCATGTATAGCATTTTGGGTATGGCTACTCCTTCATACAGTTTCTTCATTATTTGTGCTCGTATTCCTCTAGAGGGGCATGTTAGTCGTTTGCATGCTAGTACGTACTTTGTTCCTTTGCTGGTTGTATATGTAGCATGTGCCATGAACTGTAGTTCCTGGTCTATGAGGACACCGAGGAATTTGTAGCTGGTGGAGGGGTTGATGGTGGTGTTCTGGATTGAGATTGCGAGGTGTGGGGTGGGTATGGTTCTTCCCGGTTGTTGCAGGTTGGGTTTTCGAAGGCACGAGGCACAGATGAGTGCCATTTTGTCCAGTTTGAACTCTGTGTGGTGGGTGTGGCTCCACTCCAGGGTGCTGCCTTCTTTTTCCATGATGTCCTTTAGTTTAGCATTAGCTTCCTTGTAGGTGTTACCTCTTGTGATGAATGCAGTGTCATTGATGAATCTGAGGCCTAGTTGTTTTTGAGAATTTCCTGCGAGTTCTATTAGTGATGCATTATAGAAGAGGAACACTACCAGTGATATGGGGCAGCCTTGGTCCAAGCCCATTGGGATGTGGAATGGGTTTGAGATGAAGTCGTTGAATACCAGGAAGGTTGAGCGACCTTGCAAGTGTTTTTCATACCAGTCCATGTATTCTTTTGGAATGCCTTGGGATCTCATGTTATGGATGAGTCTATCTATTGCTACACTCGGGAAAGCAGCCTTGACATTGAGGAATAGCATTGATACATATTTTTTTTTTGGGTGTGCCCAAGCGTTGTGGATGAACTTTGTGAGTAGGTGGAGTGAGTCCACTGTTGTTCATCCTGGTCTTCCTCTAAAGTGCGTGTTCAGAAGGAGTCCGTGGTGTTCTGCAAGGTAGGTTAGGTCGTCTGCTATGCAGAAGGATAAGATCTTAGCCATGGTGTTGAGGAGCACAATGGGCCAGTATGCTTTGGGGATTGTGTAATCAGGTCGTCCAGGTTTGCAGAGTACAATGGTGGTGGAGACCTTCCATTGTGTAGGGTACCATGCTAGGTTGAACATGGCTTGGTATAAGTGACCTAAGTGGGGGACGAGCATATCAACATTTTTGACAAAAACTACATTGCACATGGCGTTTGGTCCTGGGGCTTTGTATAGGGATAGTTTTTTGATAGCTCTGTGGATTTGGTCGTTGATAACATTGCAGAAGTTGCAGACTGGGTCTGGATATGTTGCATTCATTGTGGATGGGTCTGGGTCTCAGAAAGGTTTGAAGAAGGATTCATAGAGTAGTTCACTTTTGTTTTGATTTGTTTGTGAGGCTGTGAATGTGTCAGTGTTGATTTTGCAGAGGGTGGGGATACGAGATAAGAAATGGTCAGAGGGCTCATCCTTCAGATATTTGTGTGTATTCTGGATGCTGTGTTGGTCTACTTCCTCTAGGTATTTGTTCCAGTGTTCCAGTTTTGCCCACTCAATGAGTTTTGCGAAGGAATTTCTTGCCATTTGATGTTTCACGTGAATGGGGTGGTTTCTTATATGGCGTTTGGCTTTGGCTGACCTAGCGAGGGTCTTCACATATTTGTTTTCATGTTGGAGCTCGTGGGACCACCATCGTTTTGCATAGGGTGATGGGTTGGAGATGGGAACTACCTCTCAGATGGTTTTGGTGACTGCATTGTTAAGGTGTTGGAGGTGGTTTTCTGCTTCTCAGATTATGGATATAGATTTGGGGTGGAGTTGTTGTTGTAGGCATTGTTCCAATTTGATGTTGAATTTTGGCCAGTCCATCATTCAGAAGTTGTGTCTGGGGGGGAGTTTGATTAGTTTTTGGTGAGATGGTGCATTCTGTGAGGATAGGGAAATGGTCTGTGTTGACCGGCATGAGTTGTTCTGCTGTCTTGCATTGGGTGATGGCTTCTATGAGGTTTTTGGTACAGAAGACGTTGTTGGGCCAGGTGTAGTTTTTTGATGCACTTGCATGTAGTGTAGGGATTGTGGGGGGAGAGCCATGCAGAGGTCGTGGGTAGCTAGGATGTTGAGGAGTGGTTGTGCTGCCTCTATGTTGGCATTGGTGAAGAGGTGGTGGTTGTTGGGGTTGTCCCATAGTGGGTGGTGTCGGTTGAAGTTGCCCAGGAGTATGACGCCAGTGGGGTGGTCAGGGTCATTGTTGTGTTGGGATGTGAGGTGTTGCTTTAGAGCCGTGAGGGTGTCTTGATGGGTGCCGTCATTGTATATGTTGTAGATGCAGAGGTTGCATGCATCACCTTTGAGTTTGATGGCAGTGATGTCGGGGTTGTCTATTGGGATGATGTGCCAGCCATCTTTGGATACTTTCTTGTTTATGAACAGTACTGACCAGGTCTGTTTTGTGTTGGCTTTGTTGTGCATTGATGGGTATATCACGTTCCATTTTGAGTTGGTGGAGGTGAGATTGACGCAGTTGATGGCTGGTTCTTGTAGTGCCGCAATGTCATAGGATAGTGGGTTGAGGTTGTGTAGGAGGTGTTATTGGATGGTGGTCAATTTGTTGAGATTCTGTTGCCATATTCTGGTCATGTTCTTGCTAGTGGGGTTGGTTTCGTGTGGGTGTTCATTCATCATTGAGTCAGGGTGATGAGATTGAGGTCTTCATGAATGGGGTGACTGGGGGAGTAGGTCCAGGTGGATGTTGCGGAGCTTGGTGGGTCGGTGTGGTCGGTGTAGGTGGGTTCTGGGGTGTGTGGTTGTTGGGGGTTGGCGCCACGTTGTCGTTAGTCAGGGAAAGATGAATGGATGCTAGGGGACTCTTCTATCTTCCCTCCGGGCCCAATCTAACTATAAGCTGGTGATGGACAACGCACCTACCAGATCAAACAATAGCGTTGCTAGTG